>JAPFFP010058792.1:0-27629 GCA_026153255.1 Solanum medicagineum | reverse complement strand
ATAAGCCAAGTGACTTTATGGTGATTAGGGGATTGCATGTATACATTGAATTCATGAAAAATATCTATAGTGTTGCAAGTTGACCACACCTTGTTGGGGGGTGACATGCCCAATCACCTTGTTGAGGGGGTAACATGCCTCCACCACCTTGTTGGGGGGTGACATGCCCATACCACCATGTTGAGGGGTGGATACCTCAACCACCTTGTTGGGGGGTAACATGCCCATACCACCATGTTGAGGGGTGAATACCTTGACCACCTTGTTCGGGGGTGACATGTCCATACCACCATGTTGAGGGATGGATACCTCGACCACCTTGTTGGGGGGTAACATGCCCATACCACTATGTTGAGGTGTGGATACCTCATTAACCTTACCAAGGGGGTAACATGCCTTGGATTCCAAGTAATAGCTTGTTTGGTCTATGATGGTTATGGTCTCTTCCTATACATGTATTATATATTTTGCAAGTTATATGATTTACAAGCATGTTTTACTTTAAGCATTGAACATGCATGCCATATTGATATCATACTTATCCATTGCTTATGATTATACATTTTGAATATGTTGGCTTATGTCTTATTATCCTACATATTTAGTACATTCAAATGTACTAACGCATACTCTATGCCTACATGATATTACCATGTAGGCACCGGATCACCTCTCGATCATCCTCCACGTGGCTAGTTTTGGCATTTCAGAGGATAAGCTTTGGTAAGTCCTAAAGTCCAGGGACACTAGCTATGCTACTCTTACTATTTGATATCCCTTTATGTTGAACACTTGATATTATGAGGGTGAGCCCGGAAAGTGTCTTGGCCCCCACCCAATCTATGTTAGAAGTATTGTTGGAACAATTAATGTACTTATGCTAGGAGCTTCACTCTTGAGTATTTTATGATTATCAAAGACTTTTCTTAGTCTTATTTCCCTTATTTATATTTCTTGTTGTTATTATTTTGCTTCTGCGACCAACGATGTGTGAATGATATGCTAAGAGCCTTGTTTAGGGTTTCTTCGGGTTCCCCATTCACTGTGTCACGTCTAGGCCCTAGGCTTAGGTCGCGACATCAATGGCTAAGGTTTTAGGGGTTTTACTAAGACTTCTTAGACCCAGTAGGTCCTCGATGGTTCGTGTATGATATCGTAATTGAATCATATGAAGCACTCATGTGTCGTAATTTATTATGAGTTACAAGCAACCTAGCCCATTCACTCATTATTAACTCAATTAGTCAAATGTTAAGACCCAGCTAGTTAATCGATTCCCATATTTCCACATCTCTAACATATTCCCTAATTTATTGATCAATTTTTTGATTAGATGTTGAGTAGTTGAATATTGATTTTAATTATTGTAACCCCTAGAATGTACAATTGCTTAGTCCAATGAACCACTTCAATTTGTAAACCATAATTTCTTGTTGAATTCGAACCCAACCTCTAAGTTCGGTTATTATGCTGATGAAAACCGCCTCCGCTTCCTTTGAGTAGCCGAGTTAGGCGACATCAAATGCTTGAGCCCACCTAGTTTTACTCTATGTCTCAATAAAGCATGTTGTGAATGATAAGGGTTCCAACTAAATGATTATGAAAGTTATGAAAGTGATTATGGAATCCCTTCTATGAATAATGAACGAATATTTGGTGAAAAAAGAATCCTCACCTAATCATGGATTCATACGTGAAAGGACAATTCTCATGTTATTAAATCACCTAAGGTTTCATAAATTACTCTTATAAATGATGATTTTCAATAACTTAAGATCATGACTGATTTATGAATGACTATGATGTTATGATGTACTATTCCATGAGATTTGAAATAGCACTGAGAAGTCTTGAGGTGATTTCAGTCCGATTGACATTAAGGTTATCCATCCAAAGAAATTCTAGTAGCAACCTCTTGTCCAACACTATGTTGCCACAATAGTTGCCTTGTTACACTAGGCTAGTGGATCCATATATACCCCTAAACTGAAAGTTAAAGAAAGAAACATAATAGAGTTATAGCTGGCAAGTAATCTTCTCCCTTCCAATGTAGGGGATTACATTAGATTCCATGTTATAGCTTGCATGATCTTATTATCGGTTATGCTCCCTTTCCACATATGTATGTTTTCTTGTGATGATTATGTGACTTCAGTCATGAGTTAATTGCATTGATCATGCATCTCTACATATGATCTTATTCTTTCTTATGATGTTGAATCTTGCTTATTATGTTGTTTATGACTTTCCTTGTAGCATCTCATCGCACATACATAGTACATTCCAAGTACTAATGCATACGCTATGCCTACTTTATCTTACAATGTAGGGACATGTAACACTCCTCCTCCTCCTCGCACTCATGGTTGGTCCAGAGTTGTGACTGAAGACTATTTGGTGAGTCCTCATAGTTTGACAGCAAACCTGCTTACTTTCCAGCTTGTTATGTTTCTAGTTTTTGAAACACATATTTTATATTTCATTTGGGAATGAGCTTTTTACATGTCTTAGTCCCTGTCTATTCTAAGATTAGAGGTATTGTTGGACATATATGTTGAATGTATGGTGCGACCCTATTTTTGCCTAGCAATTCATGTTATATCCCTTAGTCCTGTTCCCCCTTTGTTTCCACCTATTGTTTATATTCACTACCTATGAAATGCTTGAATAAATTCTAAGAGGCTTGTGTGAGTACCTCTAGGGGTCCTCATACACCCTGTTGCAACTAAGGCCCACCCTGGGTCATAATTGTCATGATTCAAAATTGGGTCTGATGGCACTTTTCATTACCCACCGAGACAAGTAAGCCTAAATAAGTCACAACTAAACAATACAAGGTACTGTAAAAGTTGAACGACAAAACATTAAGAATAACAAGACATAAAGCATAAGGAACATTAATACAAACTAAAAATTATCCCAAAACTAGTCGTCATATGGTACAAGCCTCTAATACAATAGAATAAGAAAGATAAGATACAAGTCTCAATAATCTTTGTCTCTCAAATAGAATAAAGCTAATAAAAGATATCTAATAGTCTTGAGAGTATGTTGGAGCATCAAGCAAATACCTCTCAATTATCAATAGCTCGAATTAAAGAGGAAGAAGAACGTCAGCAGGATCTGATCTCGCAACCTTCACACATGTGTAGAAATCAAGAGTGAGTAGTAAAGTACCTAATAAGAGGACCTAAGCACAAGTAGAGAATAAAGAACTAAGCGCTCCTTCATCTCAATCACATACCTCTGGACTACAAAATGTGCATGCAAGAAAGTCTAGCATACACAACATAGATAATATAAATAATTACTATCTCATATCACAATGTCTCAATAGTCCAACCTCCATAATATACAAGGCTAAATTCATTCAACATATGTCACAATCTTGCAATAGTTCAATCTCACCAATATAGAGAATTCAAATCATTCAATATATCACACAAGTAAATTTTTCACTTTCAAGTAAGGAATGATATGAAATGGAATGGAATGTCATGAAATACAAGAAACACAATACAAATGTCAAGTAATCATGATGCACGCTTATCCTACTATACACATTCGCTGATATAATCATACTGGAATCTATTGGAGCCAAACATGGACCATGTACCCATTGAAACAATTTTCCTTCGACATTTACTTTCATATCTAGTCAAAACTATTTCTTTTCTTTTCTTTTCCTTTTTTAGCCAGAACTATTTTCCTTTCCCTTTTTTTCTTCTCATTTCTGGCCAGAATCATTTCCTTTTGACTTTTCATCATCTAAGGGACATCAAGCAAATATATTTCATCATAACACAATGATCAGTTTCATAAGTATAAGAATGTGCAAGATTTCCACATAAGTCATTTACTCAATAATCAACAATCATTCCCATCATTCTTTCAGCATTTGAGTCATCATCAACATTACATAGAAATTTCATTATATCATAGCTCAAGTCTTTCAATAATCTCATGTCATCATAACTTAGGACTGCTCATCATTGAATCCACAACTCACAAGCTTTTAGTTCAATAATTTTAACGGTAGCTCAAAATATGCATCAAGTTCAACATTTTACATAACTTACTTCAATAGATAAATCCATGTAACAAGAATCAATGTTCAACAATTATAACAACATGATAAATTTTACACTCTCATCAATTGGCCTTACAAGCCCCATTTAAAATATAATATCAACTCACAAGTCTTAATCAATAACACATGGGCATCACTTCATGAATCAATTCATACATGACATCACTTCAACATCCTTATTACCCAATCATATATGCTAGAACAATTCACTAATCCTCAATTTTTCACATACAAAGGAAATATCAGGTTCAATTTAACTCAAAAAGGTTTAGTATCCACTTGCCGCAAATCAGTCAATTAATCACTCAAATGATAATGTCTTCCCTTTACGAGTCGAATCAAAAGCACCACAATCTTCTAAAAAATGAATTTACAATTACACTTTAAAACTGACAACTGTCAAAATAAAGCATTTCGAGAAAAAGAGAAAAATCGTTCAAAAGCTTACTATCAGAAATTAGTATCAAAGTTTGAAAATATTTAGATAGAAATGTTCCTTTCATGATCAGAAAATCATAAGTAAAAATCAATTCACAAATAAAACTGAAACGAGCTCATAGTTATCAATTTCGTGAAAAATCCAAGTTAAGAAAAGTCTCTAAACTTCCTCAATTAAAACTCCAAATTTGATGTTAAAATCAAGAGATAATTATTGGGTAATGATAAGAGGAGTAAAAAATACCTTTTATAGTGAAAAGTCTTCAAAAAATCAACCAAAGGTCATCCAACTCGAGCGTCTCAAAGTTTGAAAATGGAGAAAATATTCAAAAAGGGTGCTCAAGGGTTCTAAAAACCCCTTTCTGTGTTGTTATAGCAGTAAAGGTGTCGCTATAGAGACATCCACAAAATTGGTGGCTTCAATATAGCATGGTCGCTTTAACGACCAAGCCTTCGCTAAAAGTGAAGGCTGGCACATAAGATCACAACAAAAATTTTCAAGTAATTCAAATACTTGGAATCAACGCTCGGGATTCATTCGAAATCTCATACACACAAAACATATATGTCATCCTATTAAATTTGATATTTCGGACTCAATATAATCATCAAAAATGAATGTGAGGCCTTCTTGATCCGAACCCCGATTAAGCGCCTTAAATCTAACATATGCCACTTGAAATATTAAAATGGTACCAAGATACTCAAAAATTAAGAAAATTCTATTTTAAGCACTAAAATCACCTCCTTAGACCATTGAAACCATCAAAAATTGATCCAAGTACTGAAACTTAAAACATTGATCACAGTCAAACCAAACTCAAACTTTAACTCAATTTCTAACTCTAGACCTAAAATCCACGTAACAATTCAGAATCTGATTCTAAAAATTTTCCTAGTCCAAATTTCACATTTCACAACTGATGAAATCAATGACATTCCATTCCGAAACTCTAATTCTAGTTGACTTAATTTAAAAATTAGGCATTTTAAACCTCAAAAATTCAATTTTTAGCAAAAATCTCAATTTTTATAAAAATTCTCAAAAATCAACTTTAAAAATCAATCAAACGCAACTTGAAGCCACCGTCAGGAAGGGTAAAATAGTAATTTTATCAAAAAAATAAAAATGACTTTCAGGGTTATTGCAATGCTTATGACTTAGATGAAGAAACTTATATGGAGTAGTAAGAAGGCTTCAATGTCAAGGGAAAAGATAATTATGTTTGCAAATTGAAGAACTCTTATGGTTTGAAACAAGCTCCCAGGCAGTGGTATAGGAAGTTTGATTCCTTTATGAGTTAGCAGGGCTTCAAGAAGACTACTTCAAACCATTGTGCTTTTGTGCAAAAATTCTTTAATAGTGACTTTCTTATTGTGTTATTTTATGTTGATAACATGCTTGTTGTTAGTCATAAGTGTAGGATTTAGAAGTTGAATCAAGAGTAGAGTAAGTGTTTTCCTATGAAAGACATAGGACCAGCAAGGCAGAATCTTTGTAGATAGATTGTTCATGATAGAAATGCCAAAAAATTAAGATTATCACAAGAGAAGTACATTCAGAAAGTACTTTGAAGGTTCAACTGTCACGACCCAAGCCTAGGTCCTAGACGTGACACGACGAATGGGGAACCCGAAGGAACCCCAAAAGCCTCTTATCATATCTCACACACATCATAGGTTGCGGAAGCAAATAAAGATAACAACAAGTGATAAGACGTCATAAGGGAAGTGAGACTAAAGGAGTCTTTCATAACAACATAGGCATAAAAAGAGTCAAGCTCAATACATGAGGTTCACATCCAACAACACTTCTACTAATAGATGGAGCGGGGGCCAAGACATTTCCCAGGTTCACCCTCATAGATAAGTATCCAAAATATAGATAAAGTCTTACCGTAAGCACAAAGGAAGATAGATATTTGTCCCCGGATATTAGGACTCACCAAAAGCTAACATCAATGAACTGGTGGGCAGATTCCTCCTTTTGCTCTTCAGCATACGAGGGAGGAGGAAGATCAATAACAGCTCCGATCCCTACATGGTGATATCATGTAGGCATAGAGTATGCATTAGTACTTGGAATATACTAAGTATGCAGGATGCACTGCAACAAGAATTATCAAGATGCATAGTCATAGTCAATAAACATGAGCTCAATATGATATGTATAATAAATACTTAAGTGTAACATGCTTGAGAAGAATCTTACTTGCGTAGCTTGCTCAACACAATAAAGTGACATGAATAGTCCATCCAAGTACCTTGGACTAGAGGATGAGGTATACAACACAGTTCATAACCCCTTCTAGTAGGTAATGGATATTACATGATGGTGAGGCATACAACATAGTTAATAACCCTTTCATATAAATATAGGATAAAGCATAGCATTAAACCATACATGATGGTGAGACATACAACATAGTTCATAACTCCTTCATGTAGGTAGTGCATAGTATCAAGTCATACATAAGGGTGAGCACACAACATAGTTCATAACCCCTTCATATAGATATTTCCCTTGTACTAGAGGATGAGTGTCACGACCCAAGCCTAGGGCCTAGATGTGACACAGTCAATGGGAACCCGAAGGGACCTAAACAAGCCTCTTAGCATATCAACCGCACATCCTTGTTCATGGAAGCAAAGTAAAAAATCTACAAAAGATAATATAAGAGACAAAAATAGGACTACGCGAACTCTTTGATATCATAAAAACATAGAGAGTCAAGCTTATAGCATAAATACATCATAATGTTCCAACAACACCTCTAAACTTAAAATTATAACGACCTAGTCCAACACTATGAAGTATTGTCCGCTCTTGGGCCTAGCCCATCACAGATTTGTCCCTTTGAGCTCACCCCAAAAGGTAGCTCATAGTATATCGACTAGTCCTTTACTTATATACCCAGCATCTCTCCTGTTTTTTGCCGATGTTGGACATCTCATCTCAAGATGGGTTGTTACATACACCCCCTCCATGCACTCAGCATCCTCGCTGAGGTTTGCCCCACCACATGGGATTTGCCTAGACTCAGCACTGAGGTTTACCCTGCCTCATCGGGATTCACCTAAACTCAGTTGAACTCTAGCCTCACATTGACAAGACTGACACAGTAGTGGTTGTGATACCATCTGTAACGACCTGGCCTAACACTGTGAAGTATTGTCCGCTCTTGGTCCTAGCCCATCACGGATTTGTCCTTTGAGCTCACCCCAAAAAGTGCCTCACAGTATATAGACCAATCCTATACTTATATACTCAGCATCTCTCTTGTGTTTTGCCGATGTCGGACATCTCATCTCAAGATGGGTTGTTACATAAATAAGCGGGGGCCAAGACACTTTCTGGGCTCACCCTCATAATGTCAAATGTTCAAAATAAAAAAGTCTTAGAAATACCAAGAAAAGTGGATAGTGTCCCCGAACTTGAGGGTTCAACAAAGTTTATCATCAGACAATCTTACTAGCGATATGGAGGATGATCAAGAGGTGCTCCGATTCCTACATGGTAACATCATATAGGCATAGAGTATGCATTAGCACGTTTGAATGTACTAAGTATGTAGGATGCAATGTAACAAGACATAGGCAATATAGTCGAAATGCATAATCATAAGCAATAGAGAAGTATAATATCAAAATAGCATGCATGATCAATGCTTGAGGTAAGATATGCTTGTAAATCATATAACTTACAAATATGGATTACATGTGTAGGAAGAGACCATATCAACAAAGTCCAAGCAAACTATCACTTAAACTCCAAGGCATGCCACCTCCTTGGAAGGTGGTTGAGGTACCTACCCCTCAACATGGTAGTACAAGCATGCCACCCCCCGACAAGGTGATTGAGCTAGATACCCTCAACGTGGTAGTACGGATATGCCATCCCCTAGAAAGGTGATTGAGGTACGAGGGTGCCATCTCCTATAAGGTGATTGAGGCTTGCCACCCCCTAACAAGGTGGTTAGATATGCCACCCCTTAACAAGGTGTGGTTAAGTTGCAACACCATAGGTACTTTCCATAATTCATGCATACATACAATTCCGTAATCATCACAACATCACTTGACTTATAAACCATGCAATGGGTCATTAATAACTCAAGAATCATTGTCCAGACATTTTATCAAACACTTAGTGGGTGTACAGTACTAGTTCTAAATCATGCAATTCAAGAGTGAAATAATTTGAGAACTTAATGTAAATCAACCCTTCAACACATAGTAAAACCCTCATGTAAGATACCTTAAAATCCATCATCAAATCTCATAATAGATCATATTTTCATAGCTCAAAACATGCATAGCCACAATAGACAAACCATCTCATAGCATAAGCTTGGAATAGATAGACATATGTTTCCAATCAACATTTCATAATATCCCAATATAATTTGTAATCATAATGCATAATAAGTAATATCCATAAGTAACACGACTTGAAAATATACAATTTTCATAAAAAGAATGATTGGGCAACATGGGTGAAAGGACACATTGATTGTGAAACACCCCACACTTGCCTAGGAATACCCTCATAATCGTAATTCCTTATATCTCAAATCGGGGATATTTAAACACCCCTCCGCGTAGCTTGAAAAGACCCTATGATGCATTTATTTTAATATCTCACAATTCGTGCAGAATTTCATAAATCCCACTTTATATTTTTGTTCAGAGGGGAAAATTGTGTAGGTAAATGAGTACCTACAAAGTATTCTTTGTCCATGCCAAGAAAAATGATTTTTGGTGAAACTTTGCAAAAACAGTAGTTGTCCGTGGACTAGTTCAAAATTATCTGAAAATTTGTTCTTTTTACTCCAGGGCAATTGGGTAATAACCCTATACCTATATACACGAAAATCCCTCGTTGTCTAGCTATTTTGAGCCCTGCAAATCAACCAAAAACCTCTCAAAATCCTCTCTAATCTTCATCAAATTCTCCATTCATTCTCAACATTTTCACGAAGTCTTGTGGGAATTCAAGGAAACCAAGTCAAGCCCCAAGTCCTCCTCAAGATTTAAGTGTCCCAATCTCTTTTCGGATCTAAGGATTTCATTTAAGTTTCAAGTCTCCATTTTAAATCTTCTTCAAGAAAATCTCCAAAGTAAAGGTATGTGGGTTTCTTTCATGGGCTCCTTTACCCATGATGCCCAAGCTTACTTTTCTTAAAAATTGAATGATTTAAAGTTAATTTACTCATGAGTCTTATTTATTATGAAAATTACTACACACTATGTTAGGGTTTATGCAATTGTGACTATTTTACTATGTTTTTGGCTATGAATCTAAGGTCTATTATGGGATATGATGAAGGGTTTTGACGTACATTGCTTGAGGATGTTATCAAGTATCTATTGATGATTTTACATGAAGTTTTCTAGCATGATTTCACTCTTGAATTGCACGGTTTTATACTAGCATTACACATCCTCTAAGTGTTTGATAAAATGTCCCGTTATAGGTTCTTGATGAATTGAAGGTCTAATACATGTCTTATGAGTTGAATGGTCATATGATGATGAAATGATGATAAAATAATTATGAAAGTAATGTATGTATATGTTGACTATATGATGATGATAGAAATGTTTATATGAGTTACTTTCAAGAAAGAGTACCTATGGTGTTGCAAGTAGATTGTTAGGTTTCCATGTTTGTTGTGCTCTTGAGAAAATGAAGAAGGTCTTCCCTTGTTGTTTGAAATGAAATGTTGTGATGAGCTAGTTTTATGATCTCTATTGAAAAGGACATGCTGTAAGGTAGAAAGACTAATGATTCCTACCGAAAAGATCATATCATAAGGTATGTACCCCCTACCAAAAAGGCTATGCTGTAAGGTAGAATAACTAATAGTTCCTACCAAAAAGATCATATTGTAAGGCATGGACACCCTACTGAAAAGGTCATGCCGTAAGATAGAAAGACTAATGGTTCCTACTGAAAAGATCATATCGTAAGGTGTGGACATTCCATCGAAAAGGCCATGTCGTAAGGTAGAACGAATCAAACTCCTACCCAAAAGATTTTATCATAAAGTAGGGGACATCTTATACTATCTACCAAAATGACTATGTCGTACGTTAGGGGTATTGGTAATACTCTCAAAAAAGGTTATACCATAAAGTGAGTGGGGGCCATTTAGTACATTTAATGAAGATCGGTAAAAAAGGGTTGAGTATGTATTCCATAATGAGTTACATTCCTTGATCATGATTTACAAGCATGTTTTACCTTAAGCATTGGTCATGCATGCCATATTGCTAATGTATATTTCTTGCTATGATTATGCATTTTGATTACTGCCTATCTCTTGTTGTATTGCATCCTACTTATTTAGTACATTCTAACATACTAACGCATACTCTATGCCTACATGATATCACTATGTAGGAACCAGAGCCCCGCTTGAGCATCTCCACCGACGTGGCTAGCACAGTTTCACTCAAGTTTGTTTGTGAGTCCCCATTTCGGGGACGTTAATCATGATCTCTTGTTATGTATTATGACTTTCTCTTTGACTTATGTATTGACTATGAGGGTGAGCACATTTGCTTTGTCTTGGCCCCCGCTCTTATCTATGTAGTAAAGGTGTTGTTGGACATGTTATGTATCTATGCTATGAGCTTGACTCTATTGACTCTTGATGTTTATGATATGGAAGTTTCTCCTTAGTCCCAGTTTCCCCTTGTTTAAATTTATCTCTTATTGTCATTATAATTGCTTTCGTGACCAAGGATATATAATGATATGCTATGAGGCTTGTCTGGGGTTCCTTCTGCTTCCCCATTCGCCGGTCACATCTAGGCCCTGGGCTTGGGTCATGACAAAGGTGGTATCAGAGCACTAGGTTATTAGATCCTCGGAGTCCAACACACCACATCGATTAGAGTCTTATTCATGGTTGTGTTATGCACCACAACTATAAGTAGGAGGATATGAGACGTTTTAGGAGATGTTTTCCTCCTTCAAGTTCTAAATCGTGCTATAGAGTTTCCCCTAACAATTGCTCTTTGACATGCTAGTTGATCATGCCTTACCTAAGAGGAAGAAGAGCTCGGGCTCCCGAGGGACAACCGGCTAATGGAGAGCTTCGAGAGGCTCTCACTTTGCTTGCACAAGTTGTGGCCAACCGAGCTATGCAAGGGGCCCAAGCCCCTCATGCTCCTCACCGGCTTCTTAGGTGAGAGACTTGATGAGGATGAGCCCTCCAGAGTTCTATGGGTCAAGGGTGGATGAAGACCCACAAGAGTTTATTAATGAGACTTATAAGCTTTTGGCTATCACGGGTAAGATCGAAAGATAAGGAGGAGTTGGCACCCTACTAACTCAAAGGGGTAGCACAAACATGATACAATCAATCGAGGGAGGAGAAGGGAGTCAACAATGTGGTTTTATGGGAAGAGTTCAAGGAAGCCTTTCTTAATCAGTTCTTTTCTCTTGAGTTTAGGGAAGCCAAATTGGTAGAATTCATGAATTTGAGACAACAATCAATGAGTGTGAGGGAGTATGCCCTCAAGTTCAACCAACTCTCTAAGTATGCTCCTCACTTGGTTGCCGACCCAAGGGCTAGGATGAACAAGTTTGTGATGGGTGTCTCTGACTTGGTGAATGAAGAATGTTGGTCCCTATGTTGATTAGAGATATGGATTTTTCCCGCTTTATGACTTATACCTAGCAAATGGAGGGGGAGAAGTTGAGGAAAAGAAGGTGTAACGAGGCCAAGAGGGCTTGATGGGATGGTGACTCCCAAGGTCTAGGATCCAACGATGCTCCACTGGAGTTTTATGGGTCAAGGGTGGATGAAGACCAACAAGAGTTTATTAATGAGACTTATAAGGTATTGGCCATCATGGGTGTTAGATCGAAAGATAAGGCAGAGTGAAACATGGTGTGGAAGGAAACATGGTGGTGCATGTTGGAGGAACATGGGTGCATGCTTTGGATGTAGGGAAATGGGCCACAAAATTCTGGACTGCCCATATGCACAGAACAAGGGTAAAGATAATCATGTTGATGAAGGGGATGCTCCAACACATAATCGGTTCTATGCTCTTCAAAGGAGGCAAGAGGTAGATGAGGCACCCAATGTTGCTACCGGTATGTTAAGGTATTCTTAACTTAGAGGTGTGTACATTGTTGGGTTCAGGTGCCAATATTCCCTACATTATTCTTTTGTTGTTTGTGGCCTTCTTGTGTGTGTCCCGAGTTTCTATGTGAATCTATTGTTGATTACCACTTTGTTGAGTCTATTGTTGCTAGAAGGTTGGCAAGTATTATTTTGTGGTCATGTGGTGTCTAGGTCTTGCCTTGTGATTTTGTTGGATTGGATGTGGTGAGTTCGAGATCACACTTAGAGGGGTTTGTTTGCATGAATGTGGTGTCTCCATTGATAGCAAGGCCCATAGAGTTAGATTCCAATTCCTTAATCACCCGTCTTTGAGTGGTAGTGGAGGGGTAAGTCCATCTCTTGTTTTAAGGTACAATTGATCTCCAAGGGATTGCATTCATCATCTTGTAAAATTAGGGGTGTTGAGCCTAAGTTATCTTGATTGCACTGTTTCCAGTGACCATTGAGCTATTGAATGTCCTTTCCCGTATGTTGTATTTGGGGTGGTGTGTTTTGGTTGACTTATGCATTGGTCATGTCTATAGGTCTCATGAACAAGGTCTTTAATCCCTACCTTGTTATGTTTGTGGTGGTTTTTGGTGATGATGTGTTGATTTCTTCCGGGAGTGGGGAGAGTTTGTGAGTAGTGTCAGGGTGACGTTGTGAATTTGGAAGAGGTGAGGTTGCTTGATAATTATGGAAAGTGGAGACCTTTGGGAGGCAAGAAGGTGGTTGGAGGAGTTCACCAGTTGACTAGGTTGGGTGAGGTTGAGAGTGGTAGTGTAAGGGCTTTGATGGTTCCGAATCTTCTATGGTTGAAGGGGGTCTAGTAAAATAAGGCTTTGATTCCCGTCTTCATAGAGTTGGAGGTCTTGGTGAGGGATGGTTGAGTGGAGGTTGTCTCCTAAGGGGGAGATGGTAACATCTAGTACTAAGTGGATTGTGTGTGTTAAAATTGACTGACAATCCTTTCATTACCTTGTTGCTAGTCAAATTTGGTTATGTGGGTTTGTTAGTGCTAGAAAGGCTTATAAGGGTTGCTTCATGTTCTTATTACATAAAGTCTTATTTTATGATCTTGGTGGAATTTGGTTTGATGGATTGGAGGTCTTGAGGTGGTTTATGGTACCAAGTGGCTTACGTATGATTAAGGTTGACAAATGAGTTTAGGGTTGTGAGTCCTTATAGAATGTAGAGGGAGGTTGGTAAGGCTGCATAAGATTGGAATTAACTAGGGATATGGTTATGCTTTGTCCAGCTTTTTTCATGCTTCTAGGTAGAAGGGATGTGGTGGTGACTCTAATGCTATAGAACTCTTTGAGGTTGTAGGTGTTGTGCAGGATAAGTTGGCTTAGGAGAAGGTCTCAATGGGAATATTGCGTGAATGGGTTGAAAAGTTTATTAATAAGGGTGTAGTGTTCATTAAGGCCCTTTGGAAGAATCGTCAAGTCGGTAGCGTCTCTCGGAGAGCGGGAGCGGGCATGGAAGGCAATATTCGTACCTCCTTCATTCTATTCAATCTTATGATAACACGTCAAGTCCTTTTTATGATTCCAAGTCTTATGTTACAGCCCTTATGTCATCTACATGCATTCATGTTTATGTGGATAAGTTCATGATGATTTTGACACTTATGTTGAGATTTTGAAAATGGTGTTTAAGCACATTGTTGCATTCTTGTGGGGCTGATTTTTTCATAATTACTCTTCTTATATACGTTTCTTCGACATTCGGGGACGAATGTTCCCAAGGAGGAGACATTGAAACACCCCACACTTGCCTAGCAATACCCCTATAATCGTAATTCACTTATATCTCAAATAGGGGATATTTAAACACCCCTCCACGTAGCTCGGAAAGACTCTATCATGCACTTTTTTTTCAATATCTCAAAATCCATGAAGAATTTCGCAAATCCAACTTTATATTCTTGTTCAGAGGGCAACATTATGTGGAAAAATGAGTACCTATAAGGTATACTTTGTTCGTGCCAAGAAAAATAATTTTTGGTGAAACTTCACAAAAATAGTAACTGTCCGCGAAGCGGACTTGACATGGACCAGTTCAAAATTTTTCGAAAAAATATTCTTTTTACTCTAGGGGAATTAGGTGATAACCCTATACCTATATACACAAAAGTCCCTCGTTGTCTAGCTATTTTGAGCCCTACAAATCAACCAAAAACCTCTCAAAATCCTTTCTAATCTTCATCTAATTCTCCATTCATTCTCAAAGTTTTCAAGAAGTCTTGTGGGAATTCAAAGAAACCAAGTCAAGCCCCAAGTCCTCCTCAAGATTCAAGTGTCCTAATCTCTTTTCGGATCCAAGGATTTCATTCAAGATTCGAGTCTCCATTTTAAATTTTCTTCAAGAATATCTCCAAAGTCAAGGTTTGTGGGTTTCTTTCATGGGTTCTTTTCACCCATGATGCCCAAGCTTCCTTTTCATAATAATTTCATGATTTAAAGCTGATTTACTCATGGGTCTTATTTATTATGAAAATCATTGCACACTATGTTGGGGTTTATGAAATTGTGACTGTTTTACTATGTTTTGGGCTATGAATCGAAGGTTTATTGTGGGATTTGATGAAGGGTTTTGATGTATATTTCTTGAGGGTGTTACCAATTATCTAATGATGGTTTTACATTGAGTTTTCTATCATGATTTCACTTATGAATTGCATGGTATTATACTAGCATTACACACCCTCTAAGTGTTTTATAAAATGTTCAGTTATGGGTTCTTGAGGAATTGAAGGTCTAATACATGTCTTATGAGTTGAATGAACATATGACGATTATATGATGATAAAATGATTATGAAAGTAATGTATGTATATGATGACTATATGATGTTGATAGGAATGTTTATATAGTTATGTGTTGCAAGTAGATTGTTGGGTTTCCATGTTTGTTGTGCTCTTGAGAAAATGGAGAAGGTCTTCTCTTGTTATTTCAAATGAAATGTTATGATGAACTAGTTATATGATCTCTATCGAATAGGTCATGTCGTAAGGTAGAAGGACTAATGATTCCTACCGAAAAGATCTCAAGGCCATGCCGTAAGGTAGAATAACTAATAGGTCCTACCGAAAAGATCATATCGTAAGGTGTGGACACCCTACCGTAAAGGCCATGCTGTAAGGTATAACGACAAATAGTTCCCACAGAAAAGATCACATCGTAAGGTGTGGACATTCTATCGAAAAGGCCATGCCATAAAGTAGAACGAATCAGGACTCCTACTCAAAAGATTTTATCATAAAGTAAGGGACATCTTATACTATCTACCAAAAAGACTATGACGTATGGTAGGGGTATTGGTAACACTCTCAAACAAGGTTATACGGTAAGGTGAGTGGGGGCCATTTGGTCCATTTCATGAAGATTGGTAAGAAAGGGTTGAGCATGTATTCCATAATGAGTTACATTCCTTGATCATGATTTACAAGCATGTTTTACCTTAAGCATTGTTCATGCATGCCATGTTGCTAATGTACTATTTCTTGCTATGATTATGCATTTTGATTACTGCCTATCTCTTATTATATTGCATCCTACTTATTTAGTACATTCTAACATACTAACGCATACTCTATGCCTACATGATATCACCATGTAGGAACCAGAGCCCCGCTTGAGCATCTCCACCCATGTGGCTAGCACTGTTTCACTCAAGTTTGTTTGTGAGTCCTCCATTTCGGGGACGTTAATTATGATCTCTTGTTATGTATTATGACTTTCTCTTTGACTTATGTATTGACTATGAGGGTGAGCACATTTGCTTTGTCTTTACCCCCACTCTAATCTATGTAGTAGAGGTGTTGTTGGACATGTTATGTATCTATGCTATGAGCTTGACTCTATTGACTCTTGATGTTTATGATATGGAAGTTTCTCCTTAGTACCAGTTTCCCCTTGTTTAAATTTATCTCTTATTGTCATTATACTTGCTTTCGCAACCAAGAATATGTAATGATATGCTATAAGGCTTGTTTGGGTTTCCTTCGGGTTCTCTATTCGCTGGTCATGTCTAAACCCTAGGATTGGGTCGTGACAGGTTGAATCACACATACCTCAAATTTGAGGATTTCCTTGATGTAGACTTGAAGATAACTTGAGGCTTGAATGATGTTCTTCAGATACGGAATTAAGCTGGAGACACTTGAATTTGGATGAAATATTTGGTTAAGTGTTAGAGAGGGTTTTGAGAGGGTCTTGAGTGATATAGATTTGAAAAATGCCTAAGTATAGGCGTTTTCACGCATGTATGGGCATAAGTCTATGACCCCAAGGCCCTTGGACCGAAATGAAAAACTGAGGAAAATCTAACACTAGTCCGTGTCTGGTCCGCGACGCAGACCATCGCGCAGGTCAAAATGTACTGCTCCGCACCCCTAGTGTGTCACTTGCAGGGTGCGAACAGACACTGGATAAGAAAATTTTGCAAATTTTTTTCTATAGGTCCTCTAAAATTGGGGTTATACCCACTTCCCATTCAATTTTGTGCCCTGATCACGAATATGAAGTTGGATTCTCGATATCACACACAGATTTTGAGATATAAGAAAATTACGATTATGGGCATTTTCAAAACACATTTTTTGGGGCCTTTTTTGGGCGTTTCAATATCTCCCCCTTGAGAAAATTTTTCCTCGAACGAAAAAGAAGTGTACATAAGAGAAGTAATCATGAGGATTTCAGCCCGACAAATGAATGAAACAAATGCATTTAAACATGATTTCAGAAACTTCAACATGAATGTCAAAATCACCATAAACGTGTCAACATAAACATGAATGCATGCAAATGACATAAGAGATGAAACATAAGATTTGAAATCATATAAAGGACTTAAATTAGTACCTTTGGCTTGAACAGAATGGAAGAGATATGGGTAATGTTTTTGCATGTCCGCCTCGGCTTCTCATGTGGCACTTTCATGGTTTCTCCAAAGAACCTTGATAGAAGCTACATCCTTGTTTCTCTACCTCTTCACTTGTCTATCCAAAATTTCTACCGGAACTTCCTCTTAAGTCAAATTATCTTCTACTACACCCACAACATCCAAAGGCACTATAGCACTAGGTTCACCCACACACTATCTCAACATGGACACATGGAAGACCGTATGAACCATATTCATATCAATGGGCAACTCCAACTCATAGGCCACTTTAGCAATCCTCCTCAACACCCTATTGGGACCCATGAACCTTAGGCTCAATTTACCCTTCTTGCCAAATCAGACTGCACCCTTCATGGGTGAGACCTTCAGATAGACCCATTCACCAACCATAAATTCAAGATCTCTTCTCCTCACATCAGAGTAGGACTTTTGTCTATTTTGGGCTGTTTTCAACCTCTACCTTATCAGTCTCACCTTCTCCAAAGCCTCCATGACTAAATCCGGACCTAGCAAAGTCATTTCCCTCACTTCAAATCACCCAACCGGGGATCTATGACACCTACCATAAAGAGCTTCAGATGGAGTCATACCAATGCTTGAGTGGTAGCAATTGTTGTAAGCAAATTCAATGAGTGCAAGATGATCATCCCAACTACCCTTAAACTCCAAAACACAAGCTCTAAGCATGTCCGCAAGAGTTTGGATAGTCCTTTCAGCTTGACCATCCATTTGAGGGTGAAAGGCCATGCTAAGCTTAACCTTGGTTCCAAGACCTCTTTGGAAAGACCTCCAAAAGTGACAAGTGAATTGAGCACCACGATCTGAAATGATAGACAAAGGCACCCTATGAATTCTAACCAACTCAGGAATGTACAATTTGGCATAATCTTCGGCAATATAAGAAGTTTTAATCGGTAAAAAATGAGCCGACTTTGTCATTCTATCAACCACAATCAAAATAGAGTTAAAATACTTTCTAGTCTTGGGCAACCCAACTACAAAATCCATGTTGATTTCCTCTCACTTCTAAGTAGGAATCTCTATACCTTGGCAGGCCACCCGACCTTTGATGTTCGGCTTTCACTTGTTGGCAATTGTGACATCCAGATATGAACTTGGTAATGTCTCTCTTTATACCACCCCACCAATACACTTCCCTCAAATCTCTATACGTCTTTGTAGAACCGGGGTGAATAGAATAAAAAGAATTATAAGCCTCATCTAAAATCTTCTTTCTCAAGTCATCAACACTTGGCACACATAATCTAATTTGGTACCTAAGGGCACCATCTTCTCCTTGGGAGAAAATCTCCACTTTACCACCTCTCACCAATGCGTTCAACTCTAGCAAGGCGTGGTCAAGATCTTATTTTGCCTTCACCCCTTCAATCGAGGAATATTTAGAACCATCAACAACTACACCACCACTATTGTCAACTTCATCAACCTAGCCCCCAATCTAGCCAACTGATGAACCTCTTTAGCCATCTCTTTGCCACTATCATCAACATGAGCTAGACTACCTGTAGACACCCTACTTAGAGCATCGGCCATAACCTTAGCTTTGTCGGGATGATAATGCACACTCATATCATAATCTTTAAGAAGCTCTAACCACCTTCTTTGTCTTAAGTTAAGATCTTTTTGAGTGAACACATATTGAAGACTCTTATGATCAGTAAACACATCAACATGCACCCATACAAGTAGTGACGCCAAATTTTCAAAGAAAATACCACGGGCATCGATTCAAGATCATGGGTGGAATAATTCTTCTCATGCACCTTAAGTTGTCTAGAGGCATGTTCTATTACATTACCACTTTGCATCAAAATACACCCCAAACCAATTCTTGAGGCATCACAATATGCAACAAACCCTTCTAACCCTTTCGGTAGAGACGAGATAGGAGCGGAGGCAAGCTTATCTTTCAAAGTTTGGAAAGTCTTTTCACACTCATCGGTCCACATAAATTTCGCCTTCCTTTGTGTCAATTTAGTCATAGGAGAGGCAATAGAGGAGAAACCATTTACAAAACTCCAGTAATAACTGGCCAAATCGAAGAAACTTCTAATGTTCGATGTAGTCAAAGGTCTAAGCCAATTTTAAATCACCTCCGTTTTCTTTGGATCCACCTTAATGCCATCACCCGACACCACATGCCCCAGAAAAGCAACCTCTTTCAAACAAAGCTCACATTTTTCATATTTTCCATACAACCTCTCCTCCCTCAAGATTTGCAACACCACCCTTAAGTGATCTACATGCTCCTCCTCACTATAGGAATAGATCAAGATATCATCAATAAAAACCACCACAGACAAGTCAAGATAGGATTTAAAGACCCTATTCATAAGATCCATGAATATAGCCAGTGCATTAGTCAACCCAATGGACATAACCACAAACCCAAAGTGCTCATACCTAGTCGGAAAGTCGTCTTCGAAATGTCACACTCTATCACTTTCACTTGGTGATACCTGAATAGAAGATCAATCTTAGAGAGGTGACTAGCCCCTTGAAATTGATCAAAAAGGTCATCAATCCTTGGTAGAGGGTACATATTCTTGATGGTGACTCTATTAAGTTGTCTGTAATCGATAGAGATTCTAAGAGAGCCATCCTTCTTCTTCAAAAATAACACCGGTGCACCCCAAGGTGACTTACTAGGCCTTATAAAACCCTTCTCCAACAAATCCCTCAATTTCTCCCCCAATTCCTTCAACTCCATCGGGGCCATATAGTAAGGGGGAATAAAAATGAGTTGAGATCGGGAAAAAAATCTATACCAAAATCTAATTCCCTTTTGGGAGGAACAACGGGAAGCTCATCGGGAAAGACATCAAAAACTCATTAACCACTGGAACCGACTCTATAGGAAGAACTTTGGACTCAACATCCCTAACCCTCACAAGATGATAGAGGCGACCCTTAAAAATCAACTCTTGAGCTTTAAGACAAGAAATGAATTTACCCTTGACCACCATATCACAACTTTTCCACTCAAGGGTAAGCTTGTTAGGGAATTGAAATTTGACCCTACGGGTTCTACAATCAATAGAAGCATGATATTCATGCAACCAATCCATCCCAAGAATGACATCGAAATTCACCATATCTAACTAAACAAAATCACAAGGCAAGATTTTATGCAATATGAATACGGGACGATTTCTATAAACTCTTTTAGCAACAATAGACTCATCAATGAGAGTAGACATCTCATAGGGTTCGCACAATAATTCGGGGATAACATGAAGCTCTTTGGAAACAAAAGAAGTAATAAAATGAAGAGTGACACTCGAGTCTATCAAAGCATACACATCAAAATCAAAAATCTTTAACATACTAGTGACGACATCGGGCACCTCATCTACCCCTTGTCTCCCTTGAAGAGCATAGAATCTATTTTTACCTTAGAGCACCCCCTTGTTGGCCTCCTTTTCCCTTTGGACCCGCATTTGCACCTTGGCCTTGTGGATGACTATCTCTATCTTTGTTTTGCACATGGATAATCAATCACCTTATGACCCACTTCACCACAACCATAACTAGCATTAGTGTGATTCAAACATGGGCCATTATGGCTCCTACCACACCTTTGGCATGTAGGGTTGTCATTAGCAAACCTTTTATTAGGAGCATTGGAAGACCCTTGGCCTTGGAACTTGTGGCCTTGAGGAAACATGCCACCCTTGGAATTTTGGAATCCTCCTTCAAAATGAGCCTTCTTAGACTTACCATTTCTTCTCTTTCACAACTTTTCCCCCCTCTAGTTGTTTCTCATATGTCATAAGGCAGGAAAAATTCATATCACCTATCAACATGTTGGTACGAGACTCCTCATTAACCAAGTCGGACACACCCGACACAAATTTGTTCATCCTAGACCTCGGCTCGATAACCAATTGTGGGGCATACTTCAAGAATTGGTTGAACTTGAGGGAATACTCGCTCACACTCAGAGACCCTTGCTTTCGATTCGTAAATTCCATCATCTTCGCCTCCGTTAACTCAATAGGAAAGAACCGATTGAGGAATGCCGCTTTGAACTCTTCCCAATGGATAGCACCATTCCCCTTCTCCATCTTCCATTTGAGTGAACCAAATTAGAGTCATCCCTTTGAGTTGGTAGGTCGCCAACTCCGCCTTTTCCTCCGAAGTAACCCCTATTATGGACAACACCTTATACAACTCATTAATGAATTCTTATGGATCCTCATCCACCATGGATCCATGGAACTCTGGTAGGTTCATTCTGGTAAAATCCCTCACCCTTGAGGTCGGAGTAGGAGCATGAGGGGCTTAGGCCCCTTGATTAATTTGGTTGGTCATAGATGAACCAACATGGAAATAGCATCTCGGAACTCATCACAGGCCACTCCCCATCTAGAGGAGCTTGAGGAGCGGGAGGGGCCGATTTCTCCTCGGGTGAACGGGCTCTCCTTAGTCTTCCTCTTGGAATAGGCATGATCTAGAATAGAAAAGAACATTCGTTAGAGGAAAAAGTCTTACCTTAACTTCTATAGCATGACATATATCATAAAGAAGGGAAACATTTCCTAAAACGCCTCATAACCTCTTACTCATAGTTGTGGTGCCCTTCACAACCATGAACAAGACTCTAATTGACGTGGTGCGTTGGATTCTATGGACCATTAACAACTTAGTGCATTTATACCAAGTTTGTCACGATCCAAGCCTAGGGCCTAGATGTGACATAGCGAATGGGAACCTGAAGGGACACAAACAAGCCTCTTAGCATATCAATCACATATCCTTGGTCGCGGAAGCAAAGTAAACAATCAACAAGAGATAATAAAAGAGGGAAAAACAAGACTAAGGGAACTTTTTGATATCATAAAAACATAGAAAGACAAGCTTATAGCATAAATACATCTTAATGTTCCAACAACACCTCTAAACTTAGAATAGAGCGGGGGCCAAAACACTTTTCGGGCTCACCCTCATAATGTCACATGTTCAACATAAAGAAGTCTTAGAAATAGCAAGAGAAGTAGATAGTGTCCCCGAACTTGAGGATTCGCCAAAGCTTATCTTCGAATAATCTCACTAGCCACGTGGAGGATGAACAAGAGGTGCTCTGATTTCTACGTGCTAACATCATGTAGGAATAGAATATGCATTAGTACGTTCAAATGTACTAAGTATGTAGGATGCAATGCAACAAGACATAGGCAATATAGTCGAAATGCATAATCATAAGCAATGGAGAAGTATAATATGCAAAATGGCATGCATGATCAATGCTTGAGGTAAGACATGCTTGTAAATCATATAACTTGCAAATATAGATTACATGTGTAGAAGAGATCATATTAACATAGCGCAAGCAAACTACCACTTAAACTCCAAGGCATGCCACCCCCCTTGGAAGGTGATTGAGGTACCTACCCCTCAACGTGGTAGTACGGGCATGCCACCCTCCGACAAGGTGATTGAGGTATATACCCCTCAACATGGCAGTATGGGCATGCCACCCCCCGATAAGGTGATTGAGGCATATACCCCTCAATGTGGTAGTACGAACATGCCACTCCCGACAAATTGATTGAGGCTTGCCACCCCCTCAAAAGGGTGGTTGGGCATGACATCCCCCAACAATATGTGGTCAACTTGCAACACCATAGGTACTTTCCATAACTCAATGTATATATACAATCTTGTAATCATCATAACATCACTTGACTTGTAAACCATGCAATAGGTCATCAATAACTCAAGAATTCTTGTCAAGACATTTTATCAAAAACTTCTAGGTGTGCAATGCTAGTTTTAAATCATGTAATTCAAGAGTGAAATAATGTGAGAAAACATGTAAATCTACCCACCAATACATCGTAAAACCCTTACGTAAGATACCTTGAAATCCATCATCAAATCTCATAATAGATCATATTTTCATAGCTCAAAGCATGCATAGTCACAATAGATAAATCACCTCATAGTATATGCTTGAAATAGGTAGACATGTGTTTCCAATCAACATTCATAAAATCCCAAAATAATTTGTAATCATAATTCATAATTAGTAATACCCATAAGTAATACACCTTTAAAATGCAATTTTCATAAAAAGGAAGGTTGGCCACCATTTGTTAAAGGACCCAATGGTTGAATCCCACATACCTCAAATTTGGGGATTTCCTTAATGTAGACTTGAAGAGAACTTGAGGTTTGAATGAAGTTCTTCAGATCCGGAATTAAGCTTGAGACACTTGAATTTAGATGAAATATTTTGATTAAGTGGTAGAGAGGGTATTGAGTGAGATAGATTAAATGCCCCACACTTGCCTAGGAATGCCCCCATAATCATAATTCCCTTATATCTTAAATCGGGGATATTTAAAAACCCCTCCATGTTGCTCGGAAAGATCCAATGATAGTTTTTTTACAGTATTAAAATCCATGCAGAATTTCGCAAATCTGACCTCGCAATAGAGTTAAAAAATGACTAAGTATAGGTGTTTTCACGCATGTATGGGTATGGGGCTATGAGCCCAAGACCCTTGGGCCGAGATAAAAAATTGAGGAAAATCTAACACTAGTCTGTGTCTGCTCCGCGATGCGTACCGATCGCAGAAGCCCAAAATGTACTGCTCTACACCCCTGACCAATATAGTAGTAAAACCCCCAATTTGGGTAATATGAAAACCATCTTAAAATCCCCCATAATTCATAGTCCCATAATTCATATCATGCACAACCTCAATGAATATAAATCAACTCATGAAAAGTAGCTTCAATAGGCCTTCATACATATTTAATCAACACTTGAAGAACCCACTCTCAAATCATGTTTACAATGCATAATAATGTTTACCCATAAAATATCTAACATTAAAATAATGAAATTTGATAGAATGGGGAGGTTTGGCTTCATGGACGAAAGGAACCCATGAATGAAACTCACATACCTTATATAACGACCCCAAAATATGTCCAAAAATATGCCTCGAAAGTCCCAAGAATCGTAATTTCCACATATCTCAAAATCCATGTGTTATTTCGAAAATTCATCTTCATATTCTTGTTTAGAGGGTCAACTCGAGTGGGGAATGGATCTAATCCTAATTTAAGAGCAAACGATTAGCTATTTCAATTTTCGTAATTTTTCTTATCCGAAAGCGATTTGCGATAGTGCCGCGACGTGCAACTGTCACGGACATGTGTTAATTTTGTCTCCGTGACTTGTTCTCATCGTGGACCAAACGCGGACCTGTGTATTTTGTTGTCAGTGATTTTCATCACGGTCCAAGGTTTTTGGGTTTTAGGCCTAAGCCTTCCCATACATGAAAATACCTACACTTAGCCTTACTTCACACTCATATCATCCAAGACATTCCCAAATACTCTCTCAAACACTTAGACAATATTTCATCTCCTAAATTCAAGTCTCAAAACTCATCCAGATCTCAAGGTTCTCCTTCAATCTTCAAGTCTCCCTCTCCAATCTTCATCAAGTTATTCTCCAAAGCTAAGTTATGTGGGTTTCTTTTATGGGTTCCTTTCACCCATTATACTCAAGCTTCCTCTTACCTAAATTTGCATGATTTAAAGTTGATTTACTCATGGGTCCTATTTATTATGAAAATCATTGCACACTATGTTGGGGTTTATTAAATTGTGACTGTTTTAGCATGTTTTGAGTTATGAATCCAAGATCTATTATAAGATTAGATGAAGGGTTTTGATGTATATTGTTTGAGAGACTTACCAAGTATCTTTTGAAGGTTTTACATTGAATTTCCTTGCATGATTTCACTCTTGAATTGCATAGTTTTACACTAGTATTGCACACCCGCCAAGTGTTTAATAAAATGCCTTTCTAAGGGTTCTTAAAGATTTGATGATCTATTGGTTGATTTATGAATCAAGGGACTTCATGATGATTTTGGAATTTCTAAAGATGTGCTAAGTCATGAGAATGTTAATGATGTTGTAGGGTTGGATTAAGCCCCTTTTTCCAAAGATTTTAGCTCTTGTGGGCCTTTGATGTTGATGCTAAAGAAAGGGTAATGTTGAAGATGAACCATTTTTAGATTTGAGGATTGGCTCTCCGTTTGAGGTCAATGATATTAAGAGTTACTCGTGTCATGTCTCTATGTTTGTTGCAAGTTATTAAAGTATGATTATCTTATATATTCCGTGGGAATAGGCTTAACACCGAGTGGACTAGAGGTGAGTCCCCAAATCCCGAAACAACGTTATAACACTCCACATTTTACATGTACTAATGCTATGTGAATGAATCATGATATGGGTTGGTGAAATTAGCGTCAATTCTTGAAAGTGCTTGAATCTCGTGTTAATGGGCGATATGTGTGTCTAACGCTTAAGAGAGTTGAGTGCATTCATGTTTTGTGGTAAATTGATGAGATCACAGCCCTAAACAAAGTAAAATAATTGAGGTTCTTGTATTACTTAATAATCTAGTAGGCGAGTCACCAACTTGCTTAGCTTAAATTTGCAAGCTAAACGGAGACGATGTTCGACGTCGAATTTGCCCAAGTCCGATGACAAATAAAATTCATTTTAAGGGTGTAATTTTAGCCCATATTTTAGCTTCATAAATGAATCTTATTTTCAGTCCAAGAAGAATATCAGAAGGGCCCAAGTGTAACACAAACCACTTGGCTATTTGGACCAAAAAGGGATTAAGAGGAAAGCTGGAAATTGGCAGCCAAAGGACATAAAATTGACACCCATTTAGGCCCAAGTAAGAGGCCCAAGTTGCTACCTCACCAGCTCAATAATATGTGGTCTTACATGGTCAAGAGACCCAAGGAAGGTCGTCCAAATGAGGTCTTTAAATAGGGGTTACAAGCAGCAAAATCCCATTCATTCTTACACTTAGAAAAATTTCAGCTTTTCCAATTTTCTCTCTACACTTTCTTAAACTATCAAAGCAGCCATAAGGGAACTTCTAGGATCTTGAAGGAACACTTGGATCTTGAATAACTAAGGTAAGTAATTATATTTGTTTGTATTTAGTATGATTTCTTCATGAAAAACATGAAGTATATGCTAGTATATTTGTGCTGGAAAATCTGGACGGATTGTGTTTAGAAAGTTGTTGCACACTTGCCTTTTGTTTTAGTGACTTCTCTATAGTTTGTGGGCTGTATTATGAAGAGAATTTGATGT
Source organism: Solanum medicagineum (assembly GCA_026153255.1). Classification (NCBI taxonomy): domain Eukaryota; kingdom Viridiplantae; phylum Streptophyta; class Magnoliopsida; order Solanales; family Solanaceae; genus Solanum; species Solanum medicagineum. The sequence continues at coordinate 899 of JAPFFP010058792.1, read as the reverse complement.
TATTAACATGATTTGAGTTATAGATATTACCCTAAGGTTTCTACCCTGATTTTGGTTTCATTTAACAAACTAGTTTTATTGTGCTATCTTAAGTATAATGTTGATTGGAATTTGTGGGTTCTTGGATAGTAAGCTATTGGCTCACGTCCTTTATGACTTCTTGGGTGCTGTTCTAAGACTATCTTAGCACTATATGTATGTGTAAATGTTGTTGGAATAGTTTGGTTAGAGTTGGAAAAGGTTTGGAATCGTTGACGTCGAAATGTAGCGAAGGGGGGGGGGTAATGTCATGTTGTCCGTTTATAGGTTGTGTAGAATTGTAATATGTTGTTCCACGATCTTCCCCTATTTTGGGACTATCTTTGGACTATATTAACACTGGTGTTGTGTGTTAACAATGTGGTAAATAATTTAGATAAAGTTAAAATAGTTTCGGGATTGTCGACGTCGAAGTGAGGTGAAAGAATGTAACGTTATGCCACTTGTTTGTATGTTGTGAAGAATTGTTATGTGTTATTCTTTGTGGGTTGTTGTAGGACTGTTAAAGGTCTAAAATAAGATGCACATGACATGTACATAAGAATGGTTGTTAGAAAATACGTTTATAAGTGAAAAGGTTGAAGAAATGTCTGTGCGTCCCTAATTGAAAAGCTTGCTGTTCGGGTGATCGTTTTTATGATATTGGGCTCTCAAGAAGTGTTTCTTTGTTGATAATACTAGTATTATTGCCTAATATACTGTATAGAAATATTTGAGGGAAAACCAGTCACTCCAAGGTAGTAGCGAGGTCATACAACGAGGTATGTAATGCTACTTGATTTTGTATCATTTGGCATGAAACATAGATCCCTCGGTAAGTAAAGGCATTTATCTACTCCAACATGACAAACAACCATGTC
>JAPFFP010058785.1:0-27633 GCA_026153255.1 Solanum medicagineum | reverse complement strand
TATCTACGACTTGTAGAATGCTCTGCAACTCATAAACTGTCTCATACAATAGCAAAATAACTAGCAATCTCTGTAATGTTTTCCCCAAATCAAGGCTAACCTGTAATCCTGCAAATCTAAACACGAAAACATATAAAACTCACAAATAGCGCATTGAGAACACACAAAATCCTATGTTTTAAGCATCAAAAGTGTTGTATTCTGGTAGCAAATCAACACCATCAACTTAAAATTATTGCTTGTCCTCAAGGAACAGACTCAATCTATATAGACAATACAATACCACACTGACCTAAACTCAATGGCATATATCACATACATCTCAGACTCAGATACCCACGCCAACTTTTAAAAATAGGATTAGATAGCTATTCAACAAACCAATGCAAACAAGTGCACATGATAACATAACTAAGACAATAAAGTGTTATCAAAAATCCACAATCACTTAACAAGTCAGATACTAACTATGCAATGCACGTGCCCTCACAGAAAAAAAGTCCCATATTTGACACTCAATGATGTTTTCATATTTGACCTTAGGACTATGCAAAAATGCTCACTCTCACAAACGATATTCATATATGATGACTAATACCATAGGATTACACCTATACTCATGACTCATACCTTCAACTAATTAGACTAGGATCACTTTAGGACTTTCTCTACTTATAACATAGGCTCAGGGGGCTTTGGTATGATATTTTGGGAAAATAGTCCTCCTTGAAACTGCATTTTTCTACACTTTTGCCCACCAACTTTACTACTTTCACCTTATTCTCCTTTTTTCCTATTCCAAGCTTTTTTGGGTTCTTTCTTTTCATTTTTAAGCTTATTGCATTATTTTCATACTTCATTTTACTTTTTAACTCTCAATTACGGGCTCACTTATTTTTCTTGCATCAGTACATGATTTTTTTCTCCATTTTCTCTGATTCCTAACTCACCCCCTTATTTTGTGCTTTACATTTTACTTTTTAACTCTCAATTAAGGGCTCACTTATTTTTCTTGCACCAGTACATGATTTTTTTCTCCATTTTCTCTGATTCCTAATTCACCCCCTTATTTTGTGCTTTACCCTTACACAGCCATCCTCAACTTAGACTTTTAGCCTGTGTTGAGATACACAATATCCATTCTCTAAACCAGGGCCACTTTTGGTGGCCACCCTCAACTTAGGCTATTTTCCTCAGTCAAGGTGCACAATGTTCAAGGAAAGACCAAGGGCAATTTTAGGATTGTTCACTAGACAAGGCTAGGTTAATCAGGTGTTTTCAAAGAATAGGTACATGATAGGCTCAAACATTGGATATATCATCAATTTGGTTGGTTATTTTAAGGCTAAAGTGGAGTATTTAAGAAAAATGGCCTAAGATCCTTTTCTAATCACATTAATCTACAATCTAACTTAGGATAATAGAGCAAGTTCTGGATTTGCACAAAATACATGAAATTTATCAAATTATGCTCACAATCACATGGCACTGCATACATTATCAACAAAAACTCACAGATCATGCTTTTATCTTAATGTACCCTTACTTATTAGCACAGATATTGTCAAACACCTAAACATACATGGTTACCATCTAACTAATTAATCAAAAATTTTGTCGGCATCATTTTTCAAACAAAATATAAAACATGTTATATGCTACAAATATTATCTAAACATCGTAAACGTGCTGGTTCAACAGAAAATAAATATCCACTAGGAAAAATAACACAGACAAGAAAACCTCGGGATCAAAATTGGAGTAGTTATAGACCGATGTTACTCAGGATTCACTAAGGGCCAAAGCTACTCATGCACCATCGAAAAAGATGTGTTTTCTCCCTAATGCACAAAATCAAAATAAAATAAAACATTAGGGTAAAAAACATACCTGGTGCCTAAACGCCACTTTGTGGCTAAGTTTGGCCACCCTCCTCCTACGAGGTGGTCTGCTCAGCAATGGTTCTCTGTCTACAGGGGCTAGCACCCCTCACCTGCTCAGTCTCTCGAACTTGTCTCATCTCCTGATCATCGCTCAATCTCCTCAAGGCAAGCTCAAGACCATCCTCCTCTATGAGCCTTGTATGTATGCGTCTCTCCTATGACTCATTATCCTCTTTGAGGGCCCTCTTCCCGAGGGAAAACTTGGAGGCCTCTTAGGAGCAAGTAAATCAACTGTCGGCATCGGAGGTATAGTCGATGGTAGTGCAACCGATGCTGCAAGAGCTGCTGTCAAGTCAGTTCGGAGCTGCCAGATCTCCTTCTGCACAGTTGATAAATTTGAAGGTTAGGTCTCGCCCAATCTCCTTTGTACCCTTACTCATAAGTATCCATGATAGAAATACGATCCTGAATAGTTACGATTACGAATGCCTACATCCGACCCTCTGAGTCTAAAATATCCTGGCAGACCCATGGCCTGCTCTGTTGAATAAGCTAAGTCAACTGTGCCTAAACATATGCTAACCTTTGCGTCATAGACTGTATAGAAGTGGCAAACACGTAGATCAAGCTCGCGGTAGAAGGCTGTGAAATAGTGACCTCTAGTGTGAGGGCAGCAATAGTTAGCCCCATCTCATCAACTTGCTCGATCTGTGGGGGGCTCTCCTCAATAGTAGCAGTAGTAGCAGTGGTGGCAGTCTTAGAACCCTTAGGGATGACGCTGGGGTGAACATCTTAGGCATAGGTGGAGGTTCTACTCGCCGGAGTGCCACTTGATTCTCTTCAACCTTTATTAGGCTAGTATACAATGTATAATGTCCCTCAATCATCTAGTCTAGATAGTGTAATATCTCCACCCTAGACTCTAAGCAGAGCCTGTAGATCAAGCACGAGAATAGGATGGAGGTGGACCTCCTCAGCACAGCCTCATTTATCTACTCAACAATGAGGCTGTCCTAGTAAATATCATAGTTAACTAAGATGTTGGAGACCAAAATCGCACGATCTAGCATCAAAGAATTATCAGCATGTATCCACGAGATGTGTGAATGAATAATACTCTACCAAACTTTGGTGAGAAATTTGAGTGAAGCCTTGACAATAGGATCCGATTTAGCGGTGACCCAAGAAGGTTCTGGACCTTGCTCTGTAATATATCTCGCCACCCATCTCATCAATATGGCTCGTCGCTCAGGATCTTTCATCACTAGTGGGTCCGTCGTCTACACCACCCTTGTAGTTGAACTCTGCGGTGGATCTGGAGGCAGGGTACTCTGGACCAAATAACATACAACTGATAGTGTCCTCTTATATATCTACATGCCGGCCCCCGACTCGCATTTTTGTCAGTCTAGGCTGAGCGAGGGCTTTCTTCCCTTTGGGAAAAGAAAGTTGGACTGTGGCTACACAAGAGGCATAAAACTCCCTCACTATGGTCAGGGAGTATCGTCCAAGGGCATGTGTGAGCCAATTGAGCCCATGCCGAATCATCATGTTTTGGAGAGCTGGGACACGGCTAAGTCCGTCTGATATAACTCAGGGTTCCTGATAGATGGAGCAGACTAGCTTGCCTGACACTTTCGGCTACATACCCTCTCTGTAAATCTCCTCCATGCCCTCGATGCACCACCGGCTAGTGGAGGCATCCGATGTAGGTGGTGATGATTGGAGTGCAACGTAGGATTCAACCTTTGATTTGTCATCAGATATGGACTCCTCGCTAGATGGACTAATCTCTGGTAGCCCGCTCCCATCGTTGTCTCCCTCCTCAGACTAGGGAGAGTGAGCAATAGGAGCCTGAGTATGCCTAGCTTTAGCTACATCTTTGGTCTATGGTATAATAGCCTCTGGGTATGGTTGGACATCTAGGATTTCTAGTAAACCACTCAGTTGAGTGGTTTAATCATTATCCAAATGCTCATCCCTGAGCCTCTCCTTCAAAGCCTCGATCTCTGCGCGTTTGGATCTTTGGGCCATAGTACTTGGAACATCAACATAAATGCACCATGGTTAGCCTATAAATCAAGAACTAAACTGCAAGAATTTATCTGGGTTTAGTTGCAAAAGGTTTCTACGAAGGCCTCTTTACGAGTCATAGTAAATACTACGGGCCGTAAAGAGCTTTCATAAACCCGTGGTTCAAAAAAATTTGGTTACTGGAAAAGTCTATAAGACCAGGTACTACTCGTAATGTGGTTTACAAGTCGTGGACTGCGGTCGTAGAGAATTTTAGTGAGTAATTAAATTCAGGCAGGGATCTGTGAGACCTATCTATGAGCCATAAAGTGATCTATGACTTGTGTAAGGTCACTTCTGATGGATACACAGAAACCTCAAGTTTCTGGAATTGTGCATGTAGGGAAATTGCGAGTAGTAGATTACTCTATGAGCCGTAAAAGCCACTCGTGATCCAGAAAACTCAGTCACTTGAGTTTCTATTTCTATCACACGGATCCCAAAAAGACTATTTCACCCAACAAATTATCATCATTGAAGTAAGAACAAATGCACCACATGATTTGCACACCACGCCCATCACCCCTGACATGTACATACACTCCATCAAAAGTGATTTAGCATGGATTATCCTATGATTGTGACCATGTCTACTTTATTCAAACAAGATCAAATACCTATGTCATCACTCACCAATTGTCTAGCACGATCATTCAATCACATAAAGTGACTGACAAAATAGGCATAAACAATTATCACTCACACAAGGCCATAATACTTGATTCCGGACTTACTTAACAATTCAAATATGGGCATCCTAATTTTCATTAATAAATTCAAATTCAAACAATGATTTTGTTTCTAAACACCATACCTATCATAATGTTCAAATCAATCATTCATCCAAGGCAAATTAAGGGTTGTAAATAAATCAAGAACTTACCAAGAATTGAGATTAACTTGAAGAAGAGGAAGGAGGTGAGTTGTCACAAAACCCTAGGTGGCTGGAATTCTTACCGAAAAAAGGGAGTCAGTGGTAGAAAGTGGTCGCAATAAATGAGGGGATAGGATAGCTTGGGTTGATCGGTAAATTAGATTAAATATGAGGTAAAATAAGTTGACCCCTCTATTTATACTTTGACTCAGATCGACTAAACTTACTGGGTCTGGACTCTACGAAACCCAGATTACGGACTATAGAGTACCTTACAACTCGTAAATCATGGTTTCATAAAACATCCAAACCCTAGTTTTTAGGACTAGATTTCGCAGATCAGTCCACAGGTGGTAAAGCATTTTATAGCTCGTAGAGTTGGTCGTAGAACCCTCAACATTTAGCAAACTTTTAGAAAACTTACCTGGGGTCCATGAGCCCTATTCACATCTCATAGTTTGATCTACAATTCGTAAAGTTAGCTTATGGATTGGAACGCATATTTTTCTGCTTACTAGAATTCTCTACGAGATGGGGTACGAGTCGTAAAGTGGTTTACGGTCCGTAGACCCAGTCGTAGAGACCCAACTTGATGCTCTTCTCAGCCAACTAGCTGACTTTGTCCTGTACCTGCATGCTCTTTATAAAATACATTGTTACCCTATATGCAGCTAGCCCAGTAGCCAAAATTACTATTTAAACACAAGACACTAAACTACCTATAAATCTAAAAATTGAAAATAAACCTATAACTATGCTACTACATCAAAAGCCTTGGGTTGCCTCCCAAGTAGCGCTTGATTTACTGTCACTGTATGACTTGGGCAGATTGGTTACTCAGATTTCACTCTTCAACTCATCTAGATACTTCATAGACGAATGGATATCGAAAAAAAATTCTTCGTTATTCAATCTAAACCTGAATTGACCAGCGTCTATATCCACTAGGGCTCATCCAGTGGCTAGGAAGGGTCTTCCCAAGATGATTGGGACGTCGACGTCAAATTCACGGTGTAGGATTATGAAGTCTGCAGGCAATATGAATTCTCTACTTTTACCAAGACATCATATAACATTCCAACAGGCTTCCTCACCGTGTGATCCGCCATCAATAGCCGCATGCTAGTAAAATTAGGGGCTCCCAATCCAAGCTTCTTGTAGACTGCCAAGGGCATCAGATTGATACTGGCACCTAAATCATATAATGCCCTCGCAAACTCCACATTTTTTAATGGTGCAAGATATTGTGAAAGCACCTGGACCTTTACGTTCTGAACCAAGGAATTTGTCATGACAGTGCTCCAATGTTCAAGCTCCTGAGAAAGCTCTCAACTCATGGTGCGCGTTTTGGTAACTAATTCCTTCATTTACTTCGCATACCCTGGCACCTTCTCTAGTGCCTCAATGAGAGGGATGTTGATGGAGAGATACTTTAGCATGGAGAGAAACTGCTTGAACTTGCCTTCCTCCTCCCTCTTTTTTCGTCTCTAAGGGAAGGGAGGAGGAGGCCTAGGGACAGGCTTAAGCCTCAGTGGCACTTTAGTTGCTTCACTCACCCCATTCTTGCCATGGTCATCTCCTTCATTCGCATCCTTTGCTGCAACCATCTTCTCACAAACATTTTCTACATTAACAGGCATGAGAGGGTGCCGAGCAGTGACTGCCATACACTGCCCTTCATTCTTAGGATTTTGCATCGTATTGCTAGGCAGTGTACCCCTTTGACGCTGACTAAGATAAGTCAACACTTGACTGAACTAGTGTTAAAGTTGTTTGATAGCCATAGAGTGATACTCTATTTTCTGGTTAATACATGAAATATCCTATTTCATACACCTTAGAATCTCATCCTGCGTCTCAGCCTACTTCAATAGGAAATCAAAAATCTCTTCAATTCTGGAATTGCCTGCACCTATGTCGTGGTTGTGTGGTGGCACATAAGGACCATTTCTGAAGCCTTCTCTACGACCCCAGTCTGCATCTGGACCCCTGTTCCTATCATAATATCCTCTGTGGTTGTCCATGTAAACTCCATCTCAACCAAAGTTTCGACCTTGGTTTCCTTGACTTTGGCACCAATATTTTTGATGGGACCCTTAGGCGTTAGTCCGAAAACTCTCCATCTAATCTGCAACAAAACAAGCATCCTCATCATAGTATGGCTCCTCGTACATGGTTGCACGTGGAGGTTGGTGAACCAATGCATTCACTCTCTCTTGGTTCTACTTCATTATACATCCATACTTGCGCGAAGTTGAGCAAGCTATTGCATAATTTCTTCATTAATTCTAGCTTGCTCTGTCCCCACACTTACGACACATGAACTCTTTGTGGATTCAATATCCGTTGCCCCCATGCATGATTTGTTTTAACCACCCTTTCCATTCACTCCATAATCCTTGCAAATGGTTGATTTAGAAACATGACTCCATGATAATGTAAGAAGAAGCCTAATTGTTCTCATCAAGGGCATGGTAAAAGATCTCCATTAAGGCGTCATCAATGATCTTGTGGTCAGGGACTCTCCTTAGAAAATTTGTAAACCACTCCTAAGTAGTGCTTATCGAATCACCAGGAAGTTGCTCGAATTTGTTGATTTGGTCCTTTAACTTAAGCCTCATCAATCTAGGGAAGTACCTCTCTAACCAGCACTTCTATAGGTCTACCCAACTGGTGATTGAACTCTGCTGGAGCTTAGATAACAATAATGCAACATTGCTCGTAATAGACAATAGGAAGACACGAAGTCCTACAACATCCATAGACAGATTCTGTGTCCCCCATCACACTCTTACAAACAAATGCCACATTGTGTAGGTGGCTATGTGGATCCTCTGATGGTAAGCCCACAAATAGCCCACGGTTTTGCAATATCTGAAGTAACCCACTCGAGACTGTGAACTTTGTGTCTGCTGGTAGTGGTCGCAACGCAATAGCTCCAGTCACCTCCATAGCCATAAGATTCAACCTGTACTGATTTAACTAGTAAGCATTGGCATTGAAATACTGAGGCTATGGAATGTCCTCCAAAGGAGGTGGGTTCTCATTCCTATCATTATCATTATTTTTCCTATTCAGGGCTACATTGGCCGCGTTGTTAGCGATGTCTTAGGCCATTCTTGTAGAAGTCTTATGGATTTCAGAATCAAATGGAGCTATGGAATTGCCTTGACTCCTAGGGATAGGCATATACTACTCGTACAACCTGAAAAAGAACAAAAGCAAAAACAAAAGTAAAATAAAAGGAATTAAGGATTAACTCTCAAACTACTAGTGAATATACTAAGTCTAGCCGAATTCCCTGTGAACGGCACCAAAATCTTGATGTCTCCCAAGTTACACCTCCTTTTTAGAAAGTAAAGCGGCCGCCGTCAAGATATAGAACCTAGACAAGGTTAGGATCGATCCTACAGGGAATACGTAGACTCACAAAATTTCACCAATATGCAAATCAATTCCCCAAAAGGAGGAGGGTTTGCAATAATAAATGAGAAAATAAACAACTATCATGAGAGAAAAATCAATAATAGAGAGCAACTAGGGTATTGTTCCCCATGATTTCCCAACTCAGTATCACCGGATAACTTAATTCTTGTCTAGTGTATAGCATGCAAGATGGTAATGTAAGTTCACCAAGCCCTTTGGTCAAAGGTGAGAGGTGAATTTCACTATGTAACTTGGCCCATCTCCGTAGTGTACATTACTAACCATTACCTATTAGTCCCATTGCAACATCCCTTGGCCCATTTTTGTTGATTAGACGAGAACACATCAATCGAATCATGTTAATTAATCTTTTTTCCTATTCATTATTATCTTGGTCCAGTTGGTAACACTAGCGAGTTCTAATGTTGGCCACCACTAGAAAACATGCAAAATGAAGAGAGTTAATTAATGCATCTATATACACCTTTCAAGAATTATGAATTATCCGGTTTTACTTTGTAATTAGTTCCTCATGGTTTTCACAACCCTAGTCGTGGATTTAACTACACATGCTATGCGTAGATGAAGAGATTATGAGTTGAGAAGACATAATTAAACACTTATGCAATTGAATTAAGAACAAGCAAATTCCAAAGTCAATGAAAATCACAAGGTTAAAGATCAAATAACACCACAAGTGTCCTCAAAGACTCTCTCACAGTTTTCTCTCAAAATATAGAGTTCTCATAGCACTAAACCTAAAACAAATCAAAACTGGCGAGAACTTATGAAAAATTACCTAAAGACCTATTTATAATAATTTAAAACAAGTCCTAAACATATTAGGAAAACTGGTCGGCATGCCATACGAAAGGTACTTTATGACTCATATTGCCTTCTATGGCTCATAGTCGGGTCTCGTAACCAGCTGCTGGAATTTTTGATTCACTTCTATAATACCCCTTTATGACTCGTAAAGTGTTTCATGACCCATAAAGGAGATTTTCTCTAATAAATTTCCTGCAAGTCCACTTCTCTAATCCTCACGGCACAAAAGCTATTCCACGACTCGTAAACTGCACTATGAATCGTCTGCGTATTCGTAGACTTCAACTTCCGCAAATAGCCCCTCATTGGAAATCCTCACAAAACCCATCTACGACACATAGAATGCTCTACGGCCCATACACAAACTCCTACAATAGTGAAAACCAGCAACTTCTGTAATTTTTTCCCCAAATCAAGACTAACCTGTAATCCTGCAAATCTAAACACAAAAACACATAAAACCCACAAATATCGCATTGAGAACACATAAAATTCTAAGTTTTAAGGATCAAAAGTGTTGTATTTTGGCAGCACATCAATGGTGGGCGAATAGTACCCACTTTTTAAGATCTTCTTCATTGTCCAGGCACCACAATGATGGCCCCCACTGTAGAGGAGTGATAGTCCTCCTAGGTGCTCATCGTCTCCACTTCCTTATGCACCATCTAAGGAGCCCATCAGCACATGTTTCTGAACAAGCACGGGTACTCCCAGAAGTACTTGTGACACGTAATGAAGAAATTCTTTTTTCTGGTGAAAGTTAAGTCCCTCAGGCATAACATTCCTCACCAAATAGTTAGCGAAATCAGCAAACCAATGAATTCGGTCAACAGAAGCTACCAATACCTGCTCATCGGGAAAGGAATCATTGTTTTTAAACCAATCCCTAGTTTTTGACTCATCATTAAACCTAGATAAGTGGTCTGCCACTTGGTTCTCACTCCCTTTTCTGTCATGGACCTTAAAGTCAAACTCTTGCAACAAGAGAACTCATCTAATTAGCCTCAAATTAGCATCTTTCTTCGCCATAAGGTATCTTAATGTTGCATGGTCTATGTGCACGATCACTTTTCTGCCCAACAGGTAGTCCCTAAACTTGTCAACCGTGCACACCATAGCCAGAAACTCCTTCTCAGTCACTGTGTAATTCCTTCGAGCATCATTGAGGGTCTTGCTGGCATAGTAGATGGGAGGAAAGATCTTGTTGCGCTTCTGCCCCAGCATAATACCAACAACAATTCCACACATATCACATATAACCTTAAAATAGGCATCCTAGTCAGGTGTAGAGATCATTGCTTCAGGGTCTCAAAGGCATGCCGACAACTATCATCAAATTAAAACTTGGCATCTTTCTTCAATAGGTTGCATAATGGGTGTAAAATCTTGGAGAAATCTTTTATTAATTTGCTGTAGAATCCCGCATGCCAAAGAGAACTTTGGACACCCTTCACAGAGATGGGAGGTGGAAATTTCGCATTAATCTCAATCTTTGCCTTGTCCACCTCTATACCCTTATCATAAATCTTATGGCCAAGGACTATCCCTTCCTTGACCATGAAATGACACTTTTCCCAGTTTAGGACCAAGTTTGCCTCTTCATATCGCTATAGTGCCTTGCTAAGATTCAACAGATAATTGTCAAAGGAATCACCCACTATAGAGGAGTCATCCATAAATACCTCAAGGGTATCTTCGACCATGTCAAAGAATATTGACATCATACACCACTGGAAGGTGGATGGGGCATTGGATAACCCGAAAGAAATCGTCCTAAAAGAAAAAGTCCTATATGGGCAAGTGAAAGCAGTCTTCTCTTGATCCTCCAGGGCTGTGGATATTTGATTATAGCTCGAGTACCCGTCCAGAATACAATACCACCCTTTACTTGCCAGCTGATCTAACAACTGGTCTATGAAGGGCATGGGGAAATGATCCTTCAAAGTCCATCTATTCAACTTCTAGTAATTCATGCATACTCACCACCTGGTGACAATTTGCAAGGGGACTAGCTCATTCTTCCTTTTGGACACCACCATTATGCCCCTTTCATAGGAACACATTGTACCAGACTAACTTACCTGCTGTCGGAGATGGAGTATATCACCCTAGCATCCAGTCATGTGATTATCTCCTTTTTCACTACCTCTTGCACGGGTGGATTAAGCCTACATTGGTGTTTGATGCTGGCACGTAATTATCTCCTTCGGATGTTTGGCATAGAATGCTGATTCCTTACAAAGAGCAAAAATAAGAAATAAAAATAAAATTAGGGACTAGTATTACACACTGAAAGTAGAAACTAATAGGCTTTTACTTTGCCATATTCCCCGGCAATGCTGCCAAAATTTGATACACCCAAATTTACACTCCAAAAGGAATAGTAAAGTGATCGTTGATCAAATATAAAACTCAACAAGAGTTGAGGTCGATCCCACAGGGAATGCATGAGAATAAATCTAAGCACCCTTATTGAAATGTAGTATCTATTCTCAAAATACAAGTTTATAAAGTAAATGGGGGGTTTTGATGCTGCAAACTAATTTACTAAAGTAAAATAATAACAGGGGTGTAGTGACTACTAGATTTCAGACAATTAATGAGAAGCTAGGATTGTGTTCTCCATGATCTCCAATACGATAGACAAATTTATTTAGTAAACCCATTCATGATTACATATACAAGATCAAACAAGTTATGTGACACCTAATTCACCTTCTTGTCCTTCTTAGATATATTTCATTTATCACCTTCCAATCTTAGAACGTATACTCGTTAAAACCCTTGTTATGGATCTTAGAATACTCTCACCTTTCGGTCTCAAGTACTTAGACTTGGTTAAAAACCCCAAATTTTTATTATAGAATTCTTTTCCTAATCACCACATCCCTTCCGGGCATGCAACGAATACAGGCTTACCCTAATGTGTGTACTCATTAAGGGAGAAGTTAAAGCGAAGAACACTATGATATATACGATAATCAATCCCAAGATTTACCCTAAATACATCTATCTTATTGAGTTGTCATGGTTCCCACAATCCTAATTATGGGTTTAGCCTAGCATATTCTAGATAAGTAACCCAGAACCTCATAAAGAAACTATGACAAAGAACTTACTATTGATAAAGTGATGAATCCACTGATTAAAATCTCAAACGAATGATCAAAATCCAAGAAGTAAATAAAAATAAGCCCAAAATAGTGTTCTTACGTTGTTCTCTCTCTCCAACAGTCAAAGACAACTAAAAATGGAAAAAAATAATATATATTAATATATATATATATGTGTGTGTGTGTGTGTGTGTGTGTGTGTGTGTGTGTGTGTGTGTGTAGAAGGAAAAACCTAATCCAACTTTAAATAGGAAAATAGATGTCGGCATAGGTACTGGTTACTACACAACCCATGAGGTTCCAAACGGACTATGAAACGGTCCATGATCTTGTACTTAGCCTTCAAATCCTTTCACTTCCTCATGCTTGTTCTAAAAGGCCTGTGGTGAGGGTTCACCGTCCGTGAAACGGCCCGTGACCCTTTCCTTAAGCATTTTATGCGCTTTTAACTTCACCTTTGGTGCCTCAACGCTCCTCCATTATTTTCTTTATGTGCCCAGGACAAGTCCATGTGTCCTCCCATGGTCCGCTTGATGCTATAGGGGTCTTAGAGGCCTCCATATGCCAACACATGAGCTTTTTTGCATTTATTTTCTTGTACTTCACCCATTACTACATGTCTGAACCATTTTCCTGAAAAATAACGAACAACACATCAAACTAACAAAACACACATAAATCGTATGTTTGAATCATTAGAAGAGTCGTAATTCTATGACTCATCAACACCCTCAACTTAGGATGATTGCTTGTCCTCAAGCAATGACTACTCAACAAAACAAAGAATAAATACAAGTGCTCAATCAGGACTATAGGTAATGCCCCAATTTTAATACATAGGCCCAGAAAACATGGTTAAATGTGCTTACACCCCAAACAGACCCACACAGATCAAGTTAAACATAATACCATGTACAGATAGCCCACAAAAGATCGGAAACAAAGATGAACCAGTTGTATTAGCAACCTATCAGTGCAAGGATAGTGACCTCACTACAAAGAAGTCTCACACACAATATATCAGTGTAAAATTGAGACATGAAATGTAGACGCTCACTTTCATAAGTGATTTTCAGTAGACATACAAGTATCGACTATATGCTTGCCCTTAATTTCGCCATCTTGACTCTCGAATGACCTTTTTAGGATCACGTTAGGACTTTTGTGGCTTGTAACGTAGGCTCGGGCTAGTGTGAGGTACATTTAGGATCAAAGTGATTACTTGGCCCCTCTAAGACACTACTTTGGTTTAGCCATCTATTTTCAGCCTCCAACTCTTATTGCCCCTATTTTTTCCAACTTTCATTGCCATTAGGTGTGATTTCCTTTTTCATTTTTTCTTTCTCTTCATTTTCTTTTTGGCTCTTTTGTTTTGCTCACAGTCACACCTCAAACTTTTCTTCTCCTCTTATCACTTGGCTCTTTTCCACACTTGTTTTTCTGCTTTTCCTACAAAAGCCACCCTTAACTTAGGCTTTTAGCCTAGGCAGAGGTTCACAATGTCCTTGGAGAGACCAGGGCTAAAGTAAACACTTGCGGATAGATAGGGAAGGTGAGTTGGGTGATTACAAAGAAAAGGTCTATTCAGGCCCAATTTTTGGTTCAAAAGGGACAATTTCATTTGGTTGGTCAAATTTCGGCTAAGTGACTTCTCAACAAAAGTGGCGTAATATCATATCCTAATCTAGTCATTCATTTGTTTTGTAGGACTAACCAGGCAAGTTCCAGCTTACAAGCACATCATCTAATTTAAGTATATAAGCTCACACACATGTGGCACATCCTTTATGTATTAACACTAATCAACACAGCCATGCTTCATTCATCAAATGCAACCATACAATGCGTATGCTTTCCAAAAATAATACGAGCTAGTCAGGATGGGATTCATGTACACGTAAGCTTTTTGCAATATTTTTAACTTGGGGAATTTTTAACAAAGCAAAAAATTATTTACCCTAGACTCCTATAAGCACTTATATCTACACAAACATCACAACCTAAACATGTCAGTTCTAAAAGATATACACTTGAGAGAAAAGAAACATGGCAAGAAAAACTCTCAAGTGGAAGGATGTCCCACTCTCTCCAACAAAATGGTACAGTGCCCTCACTGCACCATAGCTACAGATAAAGTACAAACAGGGAGTATAAAGTACCTGGGACGCCCTAGGCATCAGTCGTACCATCAAGATCGAACGCTAAGATAGGGTCCCCATCATCAAACGATGCTCCCAGAGGCTCCTATCTTCGTTGCCTCTCATGCAAGTCGCTTCCTTTCCTCTTGTTGGCTGCTTCTAAGCGCTGGGCTCTCATAGGCTTGCGCAACTTCTTTTTCTCAGCTAATTTCTAATCAGGTGGAGGGCTACTATGTTGACTGTGCCTCTTTCCCTTGTCCTTTGTCTTCGGCTCATTGGTGGGTGGCATAGATACAGCAGATGGGATGGGTGGAGCGCCCCATGACTTATCTAAAACTGGTGCCATGGGTGGGCATTGAAAAGGGTAATCCAAGACTCTAGAGGTGAGGTCAGTAAAGTGCGATTGTACTGGCTAGTAAGCTATGCAATTTTGGCCTTTATCTCATTCACTGTCTGCACAATATTTTTCATCTCATCCCCAGACATACCACCAAACATAGCATGGAAGTACCCCTCCAAAGTATTAACATGGTTCTAGAGGATGCTAATCTGGCCAAAACGCTCAGCCTGAAGCCACTCCTCTGCTTGGTGTACATAAGATTAGACAATGTGAGGCATCATCTCAACTGTTTGATCAACAATGGCCCATGTGTAACGTTACACATATGGGATACAAGCATGTCCTTTCTGCACTGGAGGTGATACACCACTACCCTTGGGCTGCTTAGAAGCCACGTCAGAATGTGGGGCGGTGGTCTGACCCCCAAATGGCAAGGGTTGTGGCAGGGACACCTGGGGAAACATCACCGGACCCCCTGACCTTCGTGTGCTCATCCGCATAAGAGGATTGTTGACATCCTTAATCAGTGCAATGTTGATCACGCCTTTGGGAGCTATCTTTCGGTCCAAAAAATAGGTGGTAGGGACATGATGTGCTGTCAAAATACAACATATTTGATGCCTAAAACAAGGAATATTTGGAAGTTTTTAATGCGAGTTTTTATGGTTTTTATGTGTTTTGTGTTTCTTTTTGCAGAAAATACAGGTTGGCTTAATTCTTGGGAAAAGTAGTATATTTTGCTTAAATTGAGGACCTACGAGACCCACTACAAGTTGTAGCCCAAGCTGCGAGTCGTATGAGATAATCGTAGTGATTAACAGCTCCAAAAATCAAAATCTGAGAAATTAAAGTTCGCCATATGAGCCTAGGGTAGGAGTCGTAGACCTTAGTACGACCTGTAGAAGCATCGTAGTGATTAACAGTGTTGAATTAATTTGGACTAAGAAACACAAGGCTGGACTACGAGAAAAAACTACGAGTCATAGACCAGACCACAACTTGTAGTATGGATTGTAGCAGTTAAATCCAAAATGCCAAGTGCTGACTACGAAAGCCCGATTATGACTCGTGGGTCACCTTACGAGTCATACCTACTAGTCAGAACTACCGCCAACCAATTTTTCTTATTTATTTTAAGGTGTTTTTTGTAAATAGTCTAGATAGTATAAGTTATGGTTTTTAAAAGAGAATCAGTTGGTAGGGAAGAGAATATATCTTTTGTAGAGAGCAATTTTCTAGGGTTCAGTGTAGATAATTAGGGTTTCACTTTGAAGACCCAATTTGGGGATTTGGAATCACTTGTAATCAAACTCCATTATTCAAGCTTGTGAATCCAAAATCAAGGTGGTTTATTGTTCTTCATTTTCTTTGGGTGATCTCTCAACTATGCCTATTTTATTCATTGTTTGTGATTTTGCCTGAGCTATGAGTAGCTAAACCTCCACAACTTGGGGTTGTGAGAACCATGAATATCTAGCTTCTAATAACCCAGATTATTTGTATTTCTTTGATTGGGTATTTGCATGTATTGTCCATTTTCTTTCGGATTGCTTGTTGTTTGGTAGTGGCCTACACCAAACCCTACCTAGTGTCAAGATCCCAATCAAAGTAGTGATGAATAGGAAAAGGAGATGATGACAGGATTCGATTGATGTGTTCTCATCTAATCGACCAAACTCGACCAAGGAGATGTTGACTCGGACAATGGGTAACGGTTAATTGGCACACCATGGTTGTAGACCAAGCGCCATGGTAAAATTCGACCTATACCTTTACCAAAGGGGTGGAAGAACCTATGTTACCATTCTGCATGCGATGTCCTAATTAAGATTATGTTATCCGTGGTATTTGAGTTAGTGAATCAAGGAGAACATAATTCCCAAGTTGATCCTCAAATTGATTCTCTCTTCGTGATTGCTAGTATTGCTTTTATATTTACTTCACTTCAAATTACAACCTCCCCCCCATTCTAGAGAATATAGTTGATTGTTACTTGAAATGATTGTTGTTGAGTCAATTTGGTCATACCCCGCATTCCCTGTGGATTTGACCCTAGTGTATGGTTAGGTTTATACTTGATAGCGACTGCTTTACTGTTGGAGAATAAACATCAGGTTACGGGCCCATTTGTAAAGTGTTCAAATCAAGCATGGGAAAGGCATGCGTGCTCTGGCAGATAAATCCATGTCCAACATCTCCATAGCAATGATCCATCCTACGTTTAGTCAATACTTGGCAACCAAACATGCTACCAAAGAGGCATCTGAAGGATGGTATGTGTTGTCATTACCTTTGGGATGAATCCTAGAAGGCACACTGACCACTAAAACTCTGCAGAAAAAGTAAGAGAAGCCTTGGCAATTATATCCTTGGGGTTCGAGACCAAAGTCACTTCAGCCCTTTGTACGGCAATCCGCTCTGCAGTCCATTTCAATAGCATGGCCTGAGAAGTTGGATTGGACATTTGCCCCGTATCAGTGATATTTAGTTGCCTATCAAAAAAAGTTCACCTCAGGTGACATGGTCCGCGACGTGGACATGGTCAAAATTCAGGCTTTTTCGTTGAATATTCTCTGATTGAGTTTTATAATCTAGTAAAAATATTAGGACTAAGTATAAGTGTAACTCTGTCATATTGAAAAATTATCTTTTGATCTGGTTGCTCTAAAAATCAACGGAGACGATATTTCCATACAATTTTTCATGTTGATCGAATTTCCAGCCTCGGATTTGGCAGCAGAGTTTGCACATCTCTCTTATATTGGTATTTTGATAATTTTACCGTGTGCTACATCACCTTCCCCTTAGAATCATTTTTCCTCAAATAATGTGTAAAGGTGGACATCAAAGCACAAATACAAGCAAGACTCCTCCCAATACTTAATCAATCAATCAAACTATTGACTCCTCATCAATCTTAACAATCTTTACTTAGACTCGGGAATTGATACATCAACTCAAGAAGAGACAAATCAATTTAAGTCAAGGGTAAGGACATTACCTTCAACATTCTCATCATCTGGCATGAATAGATGCAGATATTTATCTCTCATATCTTCCTCAGTTTCCTGTGCGGCTTCCTCATTGAATTGATTTCTCCACACGACTTTGACTGAGGTAATTTCTTTGGTTCTCAAACTTACGAACTTGACAATCAAGGATTTGAACTGGAATCTATTCATAGGACAAGTTGTCCTTCACTCCAATTCTCTCAATAGGGATCACCAATAAAGGATCTCCCCAGCATTTCTTCAGCATTGAGACTTAGAACACTGGATGAATTGCATCGAGCTCTGAAGGCAACTCTAACTTATAAGCAACCTTCCTAATCTTGCTTACAATATGATAAGGACCAATATAGTGAGGAATCAATTTCTGCTTCTCCCCTAATCTCATGAAATCCTTCATAGGTGACACTTTCCAGTATACCCAATCATTTACCTCGAGCTCTAAGTCTCTTCTTCTCACATCGCTGTAAGATGTCTGGTGACTTTGTGAAATCTTCAACCTTTCTTTAATGAACTTCACCTTCTCTATTGACTGATGGACAATATCAGGTCCAATCAACTCAATTTCTCCTAATCAAATCACCTAGTTAGTTATCTAAATCTCCTCCCATACAAATCTTCTTAGGGAGCCATTTGAATGCATGCTTGATAACTATTGTTATGTCAAAATTCAATCAAATCTATTTCCTTTGAAGTCAAGGACACAAGATCTTAACATGTCTTCTAATGTCTGAATCATACGTTCTGCTTGGCCATCTGTCTAAGGATGAAAAGTTGTACTCAAATTCACTTTAGTACCTAATCCCTTCCGGAAGGATATCCAAAATTGGGAGGAGAATTGAGTTCCTCTGTCAGAGATCATGAACAATGGAAATCCATGCAATCTCATAATCTCATGGATGTACAACTTGGCATACTCCTCTACAATGCTAGTTCTCTTACTAGTGCCAAGAAGTGAGCCGATTTAGTTATCTTATTCGCAATCATGCATAGCGAATCATGTTGCTTTTGAGACCTCGGTAGACCAGCAATGAAGTACACGTTTTTCATATCTCACTTCAATTCAGGAATCGTAAAGTTCTGAGCCAATCTGCATTGCCTGTGATGCTCAACTTTAACTTATTGGCAATTCAAGCACTTAAAAATAAACTCAGCTATATCCCTCTTCATTCCACTCCACCAATAGACTTCCCTCAAGTCGTGGTTCATCTTGGTAGAGCTAGGATGAATGGAATATCTAGAGTTATGGATTTCAATCATAATTATATCTCGAACACCATCAACATCTGAAATACATAATCTACTCTGGTATCTCAACACTCCATCTCCCCCTTTGGAGAAGACCATCACTTTCTGTTTGTGGACAACCTTCTTTAATTGAAGTATGACAGGATCTTAATCTTGCTTTTTTTTCACCTCTACCACCAAAGATGAAGTAGACCATTTTGAACATTGACTCCTCCCTCATCATTCTATTCAAGCTAAATCCCAATCGAGCCAATTGATGTACTTCCCTAGCTAACTCTTTTCCCTCCTCAATATGTGTCGTGCTACCCATTGACAACATGCCAAGAACATCAGCAACAACATTAGCTTTACCTGGGTGGTAGAGACTGCTCATGTTATAATCCTTGAGCAACACCAACCATCTCCTATACCGTAGGTTTAACTCTCTCTGACTGAAGTAATACTACATGCTCTTGTGGTTAGTGAACACATCCACATGCACTTCATATAAGTAGTGGCACTAGATGTTAAGTGCAAACAGCACTGCTGCCAACTCGAGATCATGGATTGGATAGTTCCTCTCATGAACCTTAAGTTTTCTATAAGCATAGGCTATCACTTTTCCTCTCAACATCAGCGCACAACCCAATCCAACTCTTGACAAATCACAATATATCACAAAGTCTTCTGTCCCATTAGGTAAGGTTAAAACTATTGCAGTAGTCAGTCTTGTTTTCAACTCTTAGAAGTTCTTCTGACATTCATCGGACCACTGAAACTTGACATTTTTCAGAGTCAATAGTTAATAGTGCAGATAGGGAAGAAAGTCCCTCAACCAATCTGTGATAATAGCCTGCCAAACCCAAGAAACTTCTTATGCTAGTCGGGGAGGTAGGTTTGGGCCAATTCTTAACCGCTTTAATCTTTTGGGCATCTACTCTAAGACCTTCACCTGAAACAATATGGACTAGGAAAGCCACTGACTTGAGCCAAAACTCATATTTCGAGAACGTTGTATACAACTCATGGTGCTTAAGAGTTTGGAGGAAAACTTTGAGGTGATTGGCATGCTCCTCCTCATCCCTCGAATACACCAAGATGTTGTCAATAAACATGATCACAAACATATCAAGATATTGTCTGAAGTATTCATCAATCCATGAGGACTGCAGGTGCATTTGCTAACCAAAAGGACATGATCAAGAACTCAAAATGGCCATATCTTGTCCTAAAGGTTATCTTTGGAATATTACATTTCCTCAGCTTCAACTGATGGTAGCCAGATCCAAGGTCTATCTTCGAGAAACAAGAGGCACCTTGAAGTTGGTCAAATAGATCATCTATACTGGGGAGAGGATATTTATTCTTTCTCATGACCTTGTTCAGTTGCCTATAATCAATGCATATTCTGAGAGTCCCATTTTTCTTTCGTACGAATAAGACAGGGGCACCCTAAGGAGAACCACTCGGCCTAATAAAGCCCTTCTCTAACAAATCTCTCAATTGCTCTTTCAACTGTTTCAACTCAGTGGGGGCCATCCTATAAGGTCGTATTGAGATAGGCTGAATATCAGGAAGAACATCAATCCCAAAGTCAATCTCCCTATTAAGAGGGACTCCAGGCAGATTCCTCAGGAAGAACTTCAGGAAACTCATTGACAATAAGGACTGACTCTAGAGTAGGAGACTCAAATCAAACATAACTTGTATGAGGTGATAGACACAATCTTTGGAAATCATCTTTCTAGCCCTAAGGAAGGAGATAAGCATTCCCTTAGGCATAACAAAATCCCCTTCTACTCTAGAACCGGTTCATTAAGGAATTGGAACTTAACGGTTTGGGCTCTGCAATCAATGGAGGCACAACAGGCATGGAACAAATCCATGATAAGGATCATATGGAAATCAATCATATCTAACTCAACAAAATTTACAAGAGTATCTTTATGATGAATGGATACTACATAATCTCTATAGATTCTGTCAGCTCGTATAGACTCACCTTCTGGAGTTGAAACATCAAAGCATTCAAGAAGACTCTTAAGAGTTTTGTAAAATCTACTGGCCACATAAGGAGTTACAAATGTCACCAGGATCCATCAAAATATAACAATGAAGAGTAAACACTTGAATCATACCCATCAAAACATCTAGGAGTTCTTTTAATCTTGGTGACTACCCATGGCATACAAATGGTTTGTATCTCTGCTTGTGCCTGACATGGTACCTTTCTAGGTACCTCTAGCTAGCGGGGCTAGTGCAGAAGATTGAGCTCAGTTAGCCCACTTAGGACACTTTCTGGAAGTCACCCACTTGGCTGAGATGACCCAAAAAGTGCCCAAAAATATGCCTCAAAAGAGCCCAGAATTGTAATTTCCATATATCTCAAAATCCATGCATAATATCAAAAATCCAACTTCATATTCTTGTTTATGAGGTCAAATTTAGGGGATAAGTATCTAACCCCAATTTTAGAGCAATCGTATTAAAATCCAAAATCGGAAAATGTCATTTCCAGAATGTACTTCGCGTTACTAGCGCGACGTGCCATAGTATATTTTTGCTCAGTTTTTTAAATTCCGATCCAAGACTCTTGGATCTTGGGCCTAAGTCTTTCCACACATGAAACACCTATACCTAGCCATTTTTCACCCTCATATCATTCAAAACA
Organism: Solanum medicagineum; assembly: GCA_026153255.1. Classification (NCBI taxonomy): domain Eukaryota; kingdom Viridiplantae; phylum Streptophyta; class Magnoliopsida; order Solanales; family Solanaceae; genus Solanum; species Solanum medicagineum. The sequence continues at coordinate 6,052 of JAPFFP010058785.1, read as the reverse complement.
TTTCCCAATACATACTCAAACACTTAGGCTTATATTTCTTTCAAGATTCAAGTGCCTAAACCCTCTTCGGATCTAAAGAATTCAACCAAGCTTCAAGTCTCCATCTCCAATCTTCATCAAGTTCATCTCCAATGCTATGGTATGTGGGTTTCTTTTATGGGTTCCTTTCACCCATGATGCTCAAGCTTCCTTTTCTTAAAAATTTCATTATTTAAAGTGGATTTACTCATGGGTCTTACTTATTTACTCCACACTATGTTGGGGTCTATGAAATTGTGGCTATTTTACTATGTTTTTGTCTATGAATCTAAGATCTATTGAAAGGTTTGATGAAGGGTTTTGATATATATTGCTTGAGGGTGTTACCAAGCATCTATTGAATGTTTTACATTGAATTTTCTAACTTGATTTCACTCTTGAATTGCATAATTTTACACTAGCACTACACACCATCTAAGTATTTGATAAACTGCACAATTATGATTTCTTGAGGAATTAAGGGTCCAATGCATGTCTTATGAGTTGATGATTATATGATGATGAAATGATGATGGAATGATTATGAAATGATGATGAAATTAATATATGTATATGAGGACTATATGATGATGAGAGGAATGTTTGTATATGATGTTAAGATGATAAGAGGGATGTATATATATGATGTTAAGATGATGAGAAGAAGATATGCATATGATTATTGATGATGAGTGGAAGGGTAGGTAGGTATATGATGACTATATGATGACAAGAGTAATGTATGTATATGATATTATCTCTATAGAGTTGGAATGTGACCATGTCCTACTCGGGGGTTGCGCACCGGGTAACCGTGTCAAGGATTTTCATACCTTGATAACCTATCACGGGGTTTTGTACTGTAGCACCACGGGTTGTAGGGTGCAACTATCCACCAACCTATCAAGGGATTTGTATCTTGATAACCTATCATGGGGTTTGTACTCCGGCACCACAGGTGGTAGGGTGCGACTATCCACCAACCATGTTGGGGGTTTGTACCCATCAATCTTATTGGGGGTTCGTGCTCCATCAACCATGTTGGGAGTTTGTACCCATCAACCCGTTAAGGGGTTTGTACCTTAACAACCTCATGAAGGGGTTCGTACCTAATACACCTCTCCAAGCGGGTGATAGTCCTTGGATTGCACTAATAATGGTCACTCCCTATACTTGTATTATGTTCCATATAAGCATGATTTACTACAACCATTTCCCATGCATGCCATATTGCTATATGTTACTCATTGCCTATGCTTATGCATTTTGAATATGTCACTTATGTCTTGTTGCATTGCATCCTATATAGTTAGTACATTCAAACGTACTAACAAATACTCTATGGCTATTTGATATCACCATGAAGGAATCAAAGCTCCTATTGATTCTCTTCGTGGCTAGGCGGATTGTTGTAGATATCTTATGGTGATCCTCATGTTCGGGGACAATATCTATTTTCTCTCAATCTTATATTTAGATTATGTCTTGTATGTTTGGTTTACCTATTATCATTATTATAAGGGTGAGCCCAGTTGCTTCTATTGGCTCCCACTCTAATCTATGCAGTAGAGGTGTTGTTGGACATGATATGTATCTATGTGATGAGCCTTAACACTCTTGACTCTTATTGTTTATGATATGAAAGGTGTTCTCTTAGCCCCCATTGTCCCTATTTACTATCTTTTGTTCTTGTTTTAATTGCTTTTGAGACCAAGGATGTGTAATGATATGCTACGAGGCTTGTATAGGGTTTCTTTGGGTTCCCCATTAGTCGGTCACATCTAGTCCCTAGGCTTGGGTCGTGATAAAGTTGGTATCAGAGCACTAGGTTGTTAGATCCTTAGCGTCCAAAACACCTCATCAATTAGAGTCTTATTCATGGTTGGGAAGCGCACCACAACTATGAATAGGAGGATATGAGGTGCTCTAGGAAATGTTTCACTTCTTCATGATCGATATCGTGCAATGGAGTTAGGTCCCCTAGGGCTTATTTCTAATCCCTATCTATTACATTTCAGGATATGTCTCAAGGTACTCCAGACGTTGATATGATGAATGCGGAGGTTCGCAATGCTCTTTGGGTGTTAGCCAAGCGGTGACACAATTGGCAACTTACCTCGATCGACAAGTGAGTGCTCCCAAGACTTCGAAGGATAAGAGGGGAGGTAAGGAGGCCAAGAGGACCCGTGGTGAAAGAAAGTTCCAAAGTCGCAAATGTAGAGGTGGTGGTGGTGTGGTGCATTATGCTAGGTGCCCAGGATGTCGTAAAGGCCATGATGGCCCATGCTTGAGGGACACCAATGCTTATTATAGTTGTGAAGAGGAGGGCCACAAGATGATAGATTGCCCTCATAAATGCAATAAGGGTAAAGGATATGATGGTGGAGTGACTAATCCCAAGTGACTTACGTGTAGGAAGAACCATGATGGCCCATGGTGGAGGCATTCTTAGGCTTGTTTTGGATGTAATGAGGTGGTCCGCAAGCTAGTTCATTGTCCATATGCTCAAGAGAGGCTTAAGAGTGGTCAACCTTTAGATCGAGGTGGTCATGATGATCAAGAGGCTCAAGGAGGGGATAAGCTGCCTGATATTGCTACTTGTATGTTGAAATTTCCCTTGGCTCTGATATATTTGCCTTGATGGGTCGGTGTGCCACTATTTCTTTCATTATTCTTTTGGTTGCTAGTGTGTTTCATGTGTGTCCCAAACCCTCTTTGGGTGTCTATCTCATTGGTGAGTCTATGGTTTTTTTGAAATTCATAAGTGTTATTTCATGTTCTTATTGCATTAGGTCTTGCCTTGTGACTTTTCAGGTTAGTGTGGATGATTTTGATGCTATGCTTGAGATAGATTAGTTGTATTGGTTATGAGTCCCCATTGAATGTAGGGCCTGTTAAATCCGTCCATGAGTGGGGACTTGTAAGGTGGATATGAAGAGGTAAGTCCATTTCTTGTCCTACGGCATAATTGGTCTCCAAGGTTTTCCCCCATGATCTTATTGCATAGGGTCTTGTCTTGTGATTTTGGTTGAACTTAGTTTGTTTAATTGGAGGTCTTGAGGTGGTATGGTTACTTCCATGTTGTGTCTACTTTGATTGTAGAACCCATAAGGTTGTAATATGATGGTTAAGAATAGTTGATCTAGTTGGTCAACTACAATGGGTTAGTCATTTCTCTAAGCTTGATCTTTGGTTCGGGTCATGTTCCTAAGTGATGATGAGGATAGGTGATATCCGTAAGTGTCTTCCAGTTTAGGAGTGAGACTTTTTAGTGTGTTGGAGTTGTTTGGTTAACTTTTGCACCGGCTATGTATATGGGTTTCATGAATAAGGTCTTCAGTCCCTGCGTTGTTATGCTTGTGGTGGTCTCTAGTGAGGAAGTATGGATTTATTGGAGCTTGTGAACTATTTGGGGGTAGTGTTGCAAATCTTGGGGTAAGAGAAGTTGTATGCTAAGTATGTGAAGTGTGAAATGTGGTTAAAGGAGGCTACCTCCCTAGGTCATGTGGCATCGGAGGATGGTATTAAGATTGATCTTAAGGAGATGTATGTGAATAGAAATTGGCCTAGACCTTTGACTCCCTTGGATATGAGGAGTTTCTTAGGCTTAGCGCGATATCAACGGAGGTTTGTGAATGGGTTCTCTTCTATTGCTTCTCCTATGACTAAGTTGATCAAAGAGAAGGCTAAGTTTGTGTGAACCATTGAGTGTGGAAAAAGTTTCCAATTTTAAAGCATAAACTTATGTATGCTCCTATCTTGTCTCTACCAGAAGGGTTGGAAGGGTTTGTTGTGTATTGTGATGTCGCTCGGATTGGTTTGGGTTGTATGTGGATGCAAGATGGTTAGGTAGAAGTCTATACTTTTAGATAATTTGAGATGCATGAGAAGGATTATCTTATCTATGACCTTGAGTTGGCCGCGGGGCTTTTGCTTTGGAAATTTGACATCATTGGTTGTATGGGTGCATGTTGGTGTGGTTACCGTTCACTAGAGTTTCTAATATGTGTTCACCCAAAGGAATCTTATCTTGAGACAAAGGAGGTGGTTAGAACTTTTTAAGGATCATGATATGAGTGTGCATTATCATCCCACTAAGACTAATGTTGTGGCGGATGCTTTAAGTAGGGTATCTATGGGTAGCCTAGCTCAGTTAATGGTGGTTTTATTGTTGTTTATGGTTCTAAATCTTCATTGGTTCATGAGGTAAGAGTAAAGCAGGATCTTGATCCCTCGTTGTTAGAATTGAAGGCCTTGGTGAAAGAGAGCAAGGTGGAGGTTTTCTCCCAAGGGGGAGATGGTGTACTTAGGTACCAACGTAGGTTGTGTGTACCCTGTCTTGATGGATTGGTGTAAAAGATCCTTGATGAAGCTCATGATTCTTCTTATTCTATTCACCCAGTACTACCAAATGTATAGAGATTGGAGAGATGAGTATTGGTTAGGAGGCATGAAGAAGGGCATTGTTTGTCTCTAGTTGTCATAGTTGTCAACAAGTTAAGCCGAACATCAAAGGTCGGGTGGCCTAACCTAGGACACAGAGATGGGCTGCCCGAGACTAAAAAGGGTTTTGATTCTATTTGGGGTGTGGTTGATAGGGTGACGAAATCTGTTCATTTTTTACCGGTTAACACAACTTATGGTTCATGAGTTAGTGAGATTACTTGAGGATATGCCTAGGTCTTGGGTCATGGAGTTCATGAGTAGTTGGGATGATCGTCTTCCATTGATTGACTTTTTGGTTTGTGAGTCATCATAGAGTGTAGAGGAAGATTAGTGAGGTTGTATACAAATGGGAATTGCCTTTTGATATGGTTATGGTTCGATTTTTCATGCTTCTAGATTGAGGGGATGTGTTGGTGACTCTAGTGCTATAAAACTCCTTGAAGTTGTGGGTATTGCGATGGATGAGTTGAGTTATGAGAAGGCCTTGTGGAGAAGTTGTGGGAATATGAGTGAAGATCGATCGATAAAGATATGGTGTTTGTTAAGGCCCTTTGGAAGGTTCGTCTAGTCGAAAGCGTCTCTCGGGGAGCGGGCATGGAAAAGAAATACCCTTGTCTCTTTCATTCTTTTCAAGCTTATGATAACATGTCAAGTCCTTTCATGATTCCAAGTCGTATGTTTCAGCCCCTATGTCATTGCATGCATTCATGATTATATTGAGAAAGTCCATGATGATTTTACATTTATGCTGGGAATTTCGAAATGTTGTTCAAATGCATTGTTGCATCTCTATGTGGGCTGAATTTGTCATGTTTACATCTCTCATATATATTTCTTTGACATCGGGGATGAATATTCCCAAGGGGGAGATAACCCCAAAAAGTGCCCGAAAATGTTCCTTGGAAGTGCCCAAAATCGTAAGTTCTATATATCTCAAAATCCGTGCGTGATGTGAAATATTCGACTTTATATTCTTGTTCAAGGGGTCAAATTTAGGGGGGAAACGGTCTAACCCTGATTTTAGAGCAACTGTATCGAAATCCAAGTATCGCAAAATGCGATTTCCAGAATGTACTTCGCGTTACTGGCGCGATGCGCCATAGCATATTTTTGGTAAGCTTTTTAAATTCCGGTCCAAGACTCTTAGTTCTTGGGCCTAAGTTTTCCCATACGTGAAAAAACCTATACTTAGCCATTTTTCACCCTTATATCATTCAAAACATTCACTCATATTCACTCAAACACTTAGGCTTATATTTCTGTCAGGAATCAAGTGCCTAAACCCTTTCTGGATATTAAAGAATTCAACCAAGCTTCAAATTTGTATCTCTAATCTTCATCAAGTTCATCTCCAAAGCTAAGGTATGTGGGTTTCTTTCATTGGTTCCTTTCACCCATGATGCCCAAACTTCCTTTTCTTAAAAATTGCATGACTTAAAGTGGATTTAGTCATGAGCCTTACTTATTCACTGCACAGTATATTAGGGTATATGAAATTGTGAGTGTTTTACTATGTTTTCGGCAATGAATCTAAAATCTATTGTAAGGTTTGATTAAGGGTTTTGATGTATATTGCTTGAGGGTTTAC
>JAPFFP010058776.1:0-27635 GCA_026153255.1 Solanum medicagineum | reverse complement strand
GAGTTCGAAATCAAGGCTCAGCTGAAAAAAAGAAAGAAAGCACTCAAGAAAATTCCAAAATAGGAGAATAAGGGTGGGTGTTTTAAGTCATACTATAGAGTTGAAGTAAGGTTTTACCCCCCCCCCCCCACCTAATGATTGTTCTTTGCTATGCTAGATCATGCCTAACACAAGAGGAAGGAGAGCCTGCACTCCAGAGAAACAACTGGCTCAATGTGAGCTCCGGGATGCTCTCACTTTGCTAGCACAAATTGTGGCTAACCAAGCCAACCAAGGAGCCCAAGCCCCTTATGCTCCTACTCTGGCATCTCGGGTGAGATACTTCATGAGTATAAACCAACCGAAGTACAATGGGTCTAAGGTGGATGAGGATCCTCAAGAATTCATTGTTGTGGTTTACAAGGTGTTGTCCATAATAGGTGTGAGGTTGGAAGAAAAGGCAGTGTTGGCGGCTTACCAACACAAGGAGGCGGCTCAAATTTGGTACACTTAATGGAAGGAGGAGGAGGGGAACAATAATATGACATTATGACCTCAATTTGTTCTTCCCTCTTGAAATTAAGGAAGCAAAATTGGTGGAGTTCATGAACTTGAAGCAAGGATCTATGAGTGTGAGGGAGGATGCCCTCAAGTTCAACCAACTCTCAAAGTATGCTCCACACTTGGTTGCTGACCCAAGATCTAGAATGAATAAGTTTGTGATAGGTGTTTCCGATTTGGTAAGTGAAGAATGTAGTACCGCTTTGTTGATTAATGACATGGATGTGTCCCACTTGATGACAAATGCTGGACAATTAGAGGAGGAAAAGATGTGAAAGAGAAGGGGTAAGGAGGCCAAGAGGGCCCATTTTGAAGGAAAGTTCCAAAGTCCCAAAGATAAAGATGATGTTATATGTCCAACATGTGGTACGATTCATAGAGGCCCATGCTTGAAAGAAACCAATGCATGTTGCACTTGTGGTGAAGAGGGGAATAAGAAGAAAGATTGTCCTCATAAGGAAGGCAAGGGTTAAGATGTTTGTCCTCAAGGTGGTGCCCTAAGGCACAATTGGTTCTATGCTCTTCAAAGAAGGCCTAGAGGGGATGAGGTGCCCAATGATCCTACCGGTAAGTTAGAAGTTTTCATTGATTTTATTGTGCATGCTTTGATGGTTCGGGGAGTCCCTATTCATTCGATTATCTCTTTTGTTGCTAGTATGATTCATGTGTGCCCCGGGTTTTAGGTAAACCTTATGAAGTGTATACCCCGTAGGCGAATCTATTGTTGTTAAAAAGTTCATAGGTGTTGTTCCATGTTCATATTGCATTAGGTCTTGCCTTGTGACTTGTTGAAGCTGATGTGGTGGATTTTGATGTCATACATGGGGTGGATAAGTTGCATGCATATTATGTCCCCTTGGATTGTAGGGCCCGTAGAGTTAGATTCAAACTCCCTAATGAACCCGTACTTGAGTGGAGGATTATAAAGTGGTAGTGAAGGGGTAAGTCCATCTCTTGACTTAAGGTCCAATTGATCTCTAAGAGTTGCATTTATCTTGTAAGAGTTAGGGGTGTTAAACCTAAGTTATTTTTGTTGAGTTATTCCAGTGATTCTTAAGTTCTTTATGTTCTTTCTAATATTTTCAATTAGGGGGTACTGTCCCTGGAATTTGCTATTGTATCAGTAATGTCTATAGGCCTCATGAATTGGGTCTTTAATCCCTACCTTGTTGCGTTTGTGATGGTCCTTGGTGTTGGTATGTTGGTTCATTCCCGGTGGTGAGGAAGAGCTTAGGGATCATTTAAGGATGATGTTGTGAATGTTGATGCATATGGGGTGGCTTGCTAATTATGGAAAGTGGGAATCTTTGAGGATACTAGAGAGGTCCATCGGTTGGCTAGATTAGGAGTTAGGTTGGAAGAGGTTGGCTATGGTGATGTAGTGGTCGCTAATGGTTCTATATCTTTATCGTTTGATGAGGTGTAAGCAAAGCAAGACTTTGACCCCGCAATGATAGAGTTGAAAACCTTGATGAGATGATGATAAAGTGGGGGCTTTTCTCCCAAGGGGGAAATGCTGTCATTAGATACTAAAATGAAGACCATGTGTGCTTGTGATGAAGATTGAGTTCACTTGGGAGTACCCTCATTTAGGGTGTGGTCTAGTTTTGCTAGAAGGGGAATCAAATTTATGGTTTGTGGGTCCTTAGAGAGTGTCGAGGAGGATTGGTGAGGTTGCATACAAATGGGATTGCCTACGGATATGGATATGGTCCAATTCTTCACGCTTCTAAGTTGACCATATGTGTTGGTGACTCTAGTGCTATGGAACTATTTGAGGTTATGGGTGTTGTGGAGAATAAGATGGCTTAGGAGTAGGTAATGATGTGTTGTCAAGTTACAATACATTTGGTGCCTAAAACAAGGGATTTTGTGAGTTCTTAAAGCGACTTTTTAGTGTTTTGATGTGCTTTTGTGTTAATCTTGCAGAAAAGTTAGGTTTGCATGACTTTTGAAGAAAAATTTCAGATTTTGCTGAAACATAGGCCATACGAGCCCACCTACGAGTTGTAGCTCACACTATAAGTCGTAGGTTGTGTCATAGCAGGAATCATAGACCAAATATCAAAAATCTGCCAAATGAAGGTCATCCCTATGAGCCCAGCCTATGAGTCGTAATACACACTAAGACTCATATAGGTGGACTCATAGCAAGAATTATAGAGCCAAAATGTTGGACAAAAAACTGAAGACCAATACTACGAGACCGACATATGAGTCGTAGCTCGAGTAACGACTCATACCTATGGGTCATACCAGTTCAGTCAAAGATGCGAAGAACTGGATACAAGACGCCAACTACGACTCACAGGCCAACCTACGAGTCATAACAGCGAAATATTTATCAGATGCTAGCTATCTTTTCTGCATAATACCTAGGGTTGTTTTATGAATACTATAAATAGTTGAAGTTAGGTTTTTGAAAGGACTCGAACAGTAGACATTTCTCCAATATATTTTGAAGCTTTTCTTAGGGTTTTGGAGAAGATTCTTGTTCTCTTTGGGAAACCCATTTTGAGGATTGCAAATCTTGCTTCGTACTCGTTGTTGATCAATCAAGCTTGTGGGTTTGCAGCTTGTCGAACTTATCTTCCCCATTGTTACTGGTGAAACTCTCAACTATAACTATTATGTGCATTTTTGTGTGTTTTATCTTAGCCATGAGTAGCTAAACACCCATAACATGGGGTTGTAGGAACCATGGGTAGTGACTTAAGATGACCTAGGTTTTGTGTATGTCTATGATTGGGGTTTTGCATGTATTGTTTATTTGACTTCATGATCAATGTTGTTTGGTAGTAGGCAACACCAAAACCTGCCTACTATTACGATCCCAACCAAGGTATTGACGAATAGGAAAACGGAAGTAGATGACAGGATTCTGTTAATGTTTCCCCGTCTAATCAACCAAACTTGACCAATGGGAGGTTGACTGGGACAATAGGTAATAGTTAGTTGGCACACCATGGTGGCCGACTAAGCGCCATGGTGAAATTCGACTTTCACCTTCATAAGAGGGCTGGAAGAACCTAAGTTACCATCCTTCATGCAATTCGCCAATCAAAGTTATGTTACCTAGGGTGATTGAGTCAACGAGCCATAGGGAACCCAACTCCCAAGTTGCCCCAAAATTAAGTGTTTTCCCGAATTTTAATTAGTGTTCATTTTTAGTGTCTTTGAATCACAACAAACACCCTCATCTAGAGATTGTAGTTATAGATATTAGGAATGATTAGTAGGGAAATCTTATAGTCTAGCCCTATATTTCCTGTGGATTCGACCCTAACATCTGTTTGGTTAATTACTGATAGCGACTTCTTTCTTGTTGGAGTGTGACCATCATCATAAAATTATGGCGTTGTTGTTGACAAATACGGCTAGGTTTTGACTTGAATTCACTATTAGTTAGTTCTAGTATTGATATCTAGAGTCTTTTGTACTTTATTTTTGTTTTGTTTTTGTTGTTTGATTTCTTTTGCAGGGTGTACTAGGTTGTATTCCCAACACAAGGAGCCAAGGCAATTCTTTAGCTCCACTAAATTTGGAGATCCATTGACTACCAAGAAGGATGAATCGAGTGAATGAGGAAATTGAGTTTGAGGAGGATATGCATTAGAATGAGGAAGACTTAAGAAGAGAGGAGAATCCACCACCAAGGGTTAACCAATCACAGCTTAGAGATTTCAATGCAAATGCTTACGGCCGGAATCAATACCGATTAAACCCTATGGCGATGGATGTTACCGGTTCTATAGTACTGCCCCCTCTACCAGTAGATGCTATGTTCACGGTATCAAGTGGATTGCTCCAGATGCTCCAAAACTATGGCCTATTCACAGGGTTACCGTCAGAGGATCCCTACCGTCATCTCCAAAATGTTGTCTTCATGTGCAAAAGTGTCATGGGAACACAAAATATCTCTATTGACACTATTAGATTGAGGGTGTTCCTATTGTCACTGACCAGCAATGTAGCTATACGATTGTCTGAACTTCCTTCGGCTACTATCACGAGTTGGGCTGAGCTGCAGAGAGTGTTCCTAGAAAGATATTTCCCGAGGTTGAAGAAGTTGAAGCTTAAGGACCAAATTAATAACTTTGAGCAATTACCTGGAGACTCTCTTAGCACTACATGGGAGAGATTCACCAAATGCTTGAAGACGGTCCCTGATCAAAAAATTGTTGATGATGCTTTGGTTGAGATCTTCTATAGAGCACTTGAAGACATTAGCAAAGCTTGCGCCAACACGGTCATGGGAGGTGTTTTCCTTGATCAACCGTTTGAGCTAGTAGGCCAAAAAATGTAGGAAGTGGTTAAGACTAATAGAGCATGGAATTAGAGTGAGCGTGGTAATACAAAGAGTTCTTGTGCAATTACCACAAATAATGAGCAGGCCAAAGTGATTGAAGAGATTACGGGGCAACTTGCTCAACTCCGTGCAAGCATGGATTTGGTTTTGAAGCAAAACCAAGCTAGTGTGAAGGGAATATCTCACCAACCCCCAATTACTCCTGTGTATGATGATCAATTCATTGATGAGGATGCCTGTTATGTAAGCAACCAAGCAGCAAGTTTCCGGAACAACGCCCAAGGTTCCAACTCGGACTATTGGAGGCAAGGTTACGGGAATCAAGGTCGAAGCTTTAATCATGATGGGATGTAAAGAGATAATAGGGTGGATACTATAAGAGAGAGAGTGCCCGATGCAAAATGGGGAAGAAGAGAGGGCTACAGAAACGGTCCTTATATGCCACTACACAATTGTGATGCCGGATCAAGCATTTCTAGGATCGAAGATATGTTTGAAAAATTGTTGAAACAAGCCGACCACCAAGATGAGACTCTAAAGGGAATGAAAGCAGATATCTCAAGTATTAATCAAAAGATAGAGTCTCATTCAGTGGCAATCAAGCAACTTGAGCAACAATTTTGACAAGTTTCTTTACAATTGAACCAACTCCAAAAGGGCACCCTACCAAGCAATACAATTCAAAATCCTAAAAATGAAGGGCATTGCATGGCGGTGATGACTTGGAGTGGCAAGAGCACAATAGATCCCCCTATGAAAAAGGTGGAAAATGGGAACCGAAAGAAAAGAATGAATGAAGGAACCCAGGCAAGCAACACAGTAGAGAAACCCAAGAAGTATAAAACCTTTCCGAGGCCTCCTCCTCCTTTCCCTCAACGACTTAGAAGAAGAAAGGAGGAGGGTGAACTTGAACAGTTCTTGACAGTGCTCAAAATATTGTCAGTGGACCGACCATTAGTTGAGACCCTTGAAACGATGCCAGGGCATGCCAAATGTATGAAAGACCTAGTCAAAAGGAAGCTAAAACTGAGCTAAAACTTCTCCAAAAATGTTCAATGTTGCAGTTTCATCACTACAAAGTCGTTAGTGCAGAAGCTCGAAGACACAAGGGCATTCACTATATCATGAACTATAGGAGAACTGGCATTTGCTAAAGCACTATATGATTTGGGGGCTAGAATTAACTTAATGCCTCTCGCCATTTTCAGAAAGCTTGGTTTTGGGAGTTTGGTACCTACAAAAATGTTGTTGTTGATGGAAGACAAAACAGTCAAGAAGCCTGTGGGGATCTTTATGATGTGTTGGTGAAGGTAGAAAAATTTATATTTCCTGTAGATTTTGTGATCCTCGACTGCAGAGTTGATTTTGTGGTCCCCATCATTTCGGGGAGACCTTTTCTGGCCATTGAGAGAGCACTGCTGGATATGGATTCAAGTCAGCTACGGTTCAGGGTGCTACGGTTCAGGGTTAACGGTTCAGAAGTTGTGTTCGATATTCGCTAATCTATGAAACACCCAGATGAATGCAAGAATGAAGTGTGGACCCTCGATGATAGTTGACAAAGGAAAATGACAAAGTCGAGCCATGACATTAAACAAGGCGCTTCTTGGGAGGCAACCCAATCATTTTGCTAATTACTTATTTATTTGAGACGTAGTGTAATAGTAGTTGTTTGTTTTAAATTAGAAGACAATGATGCAATTGTAATAATTTTGAGGATTTCTGTGCTTCGGGACTTGGTTTGCAGGTAAAAAGTGGAAGAACTGAAGATCCAAAAAAATTGGACTTAGAGCAGCTCCTACGAGTAGACTACGACTCGTAGTAATGCCTCGTAGGGGGAAACCATAAGTATCTGAAGTAAACACATGCACTATGAGACAACCTTACGATTCCTAGGCCAATAGACCTCAGACCCAGCGCTTGCAACATAGACGCCCATGGAAGTGAGTAGTTCCTCCCAGTCTAAAAAGGAGGAACACCAGGGCAACGGGGATGGGTCAGACAACAGGTTGCCACAGATGACCCCCTCATATTTCGGCTCTGAGTCTGAGTTAGAAAGCACATCCCAGACCCAGCAGGAGGAGGTCCAGTCCCAACCCCCAGCTGATCGTAGGTGGTGCGTCCCCGGAATTAGAGAAATATATGACCAGGGGTTGGACGATAATGGGCATAGCAAGCCGGTCCGCCAATTTCATGAGTAGTCTAGGTTGAACACTAAGGGACTATAGAGAGTAGCCAAATTAGATGCGGGATTGGATGAGCATGGAATTAGGTGGAGCACGTTGCAGTTGGGAAAATATGCCTCTTACATAGTCGTGAAACATATGCGACATATGTTGCTACACTCCGCCGGGAATTGCCAAAGAACAAAAGGGTAATCAAGCAGCCTAGGCTATGCATGGTGACAGTCGGGGGGAGGAGAGTGGATATCTCAGAGGAGAGTATCTGAAGAATACAGTTTGGGCCCAATAATAGAGTGACTCAGTCCATCGCAAAGTATGATAGCCGTATCGATAAAATGAGAAGAGCGGTGACTGGGAAGATTATCGGGGCCAGGACAGAGTTACTAGGGTGGATTACTAGTCAAATCTACGATAAAGGTGTAGAATCGATGTGCGTCACAAACCACGCAGATCTCATAGTTAAAGCACACCTATCATTTTTGGCCAAGTTTCGGTGGACCATTATCTGTTGGTGTATTAGGCCAACCTTCATGGATAATATGATTACTCTTGAGAGAGTAGTCCTGTTGGCCAACATCCTGGCTGGCTATTATTTCAGAGCAGATTCATGAAGCTGCATCTCGGACGAGACCTCTCTGCCTTTTCCAATTCTAATCCGTCAACTATGCAGTGCTGCAGGTGTTCCCATCGATCCTCACCGGAACCCTCATGTTGAGGCTAACGCACTACAAATCCCAAACTAATAAAGGATGATGAGAATTTGGTGGCCTTACGACGAGCAGCTCCTCCATTTATCCCAGAGCCATTCCCGATAGAGCATTTGATTTCGGGGTCACCTCAAGCTACCATAGGTGCTACTCCAGCTACTATAGATCCCACGCCAGCCATTGACATTGAGTCTACACCATCCTCCAGCATTCCAGCACGAGCAGCTCCTTCTATACAGGTTGACCCTCTTTTCTCTGTTGTTGCTTTTAAGGCTTTACTACGCAGGGTGGCTGTAGCAGAGGGTAGGCTACGTGAGTTATCAGCACAATTACTGACGTTCATTGATCAGACTGTTTGAGACGTCGAAGAGAGGATGCGGGTGTTTTCTCGAGATTTAGTTGATGATAGAGTCCGTGCGGTTGATGCACGAGTCAATTCGTTCAAGGCTAGAGTCCCGAAGAGGCTTGATGGAGCTAGTCCATCCAATGCTAGTGCGGTTACTAAGGAGTTGGCCAAATTCAAGGCCCACTTATTACACATGTTGGCAGCTCCTGTTCAAGCTCCATAGGTAGCACCGTTAGATGATGAGGCATTTGGATGGCTGACCGTTCGGACACACGTGGGAAGAGATCTCTAGAGCACGATGACCCAGAGCCAACCCCGAAGAAGCAAAGCTAGAGAAGGAGCCCATATTTGAAGACGTGGCGCAGGAGTCACTTTTATTGGTGGCTATTCAGAGAGACCGAGCACAGCACACCCCACGTGGAGAGGGTACTTCCGGCACTGCAGCAGAGGTGGAGAGTCAGCCCCAAGACCCCACAGATCAGCCCGACATCGGTTCTTGATGCACCAAAATCTTTGACTTCTTTTGACCCCAACCCTTATCTTGACATTTTGGATGCTTTGATCTCTTTTTAGACAATCTCTTTATTATGTTGATTTTTGTTTCTGTTTAAATATGTTTATGTTGCATGTTATTTTTACTTCTATTTTTGATGTTTATTTTGGTTTTTCATGAATGTATGTATATATTTCTATGTTATCGTGTTTTGTTTTTATTCTTGTCTTTACTTTGAGGACAAAGTATCATCTTTTGGTGGGGTGGTGGAAGTTATGGCTTAAGGTGAACTTTGAGTAGCCTCAAGTCCATAACTTCACCAATTTTTAATCGCAAGGTTTTCTTGCCGTGTTTCTTTTTCCTTGTGGATGTTTATTGTTCTGTTGAACCGACGTTTTTAGATAGTGTAGATAATTGGTAAATTCATAGTAGTGTTATCTATTGGCATATACATAAACTTTAGAGTTGTTTTCAATGTTCTAATAAAAAATTGGGTACCCTCCTCAAAATTTTTGAGGTTGTGAGTATTGATGCATTCTACATTTGTGAGTATTTGGCAATGTTTCTTCTGATATTGTGAAGGTAAGCTGAGACTGAAAGCATGACCTGTGAGTTTATACTTGATTGTGGATGAAATTGCCATGCGTGTTGTGAGCTTATTTTGCTGCATTCATGCATCTTATATGGACTCAGAACTTGTCTTGTTACTCTAAAGTTGGTGTGGTGATGTGGTGGATATGGAAAGGATCTTAGGCCTTTGTTCTTTGAGTGAAACAACTTTTAGCCTAAAATAATCCACAAGTTAAGTAAGAGAATCCCTTTTTCCAAATTTTTGAGCTTATCATGTACTCATTCTTTTTTGATATCTTGTTAGCTTAACCTTGTCTGATGAAATACCTTGATAATGGCCCTGGTCTATCCTTGAACATGTGAATCTTGATTGAGGCCAAAGGCCTAAGTTGAGGATGGCTGCAGTTGGTGGCCCTGGTTTGAGGCATAGATATTGTGTACTTCACCTGAGGCTAAAAGCCTAAGTTGAGGGTGGCCCTTATTGTGGTAAAGTAAAAGTGATAACGTGGTTAGTTTGGAAATCAAGAATGAAATGAAATAGCATGAACCTAGTGAAGAAAAAAGAAGAGTGTCTTTAATTGAGAAAAGAAATAGTGAAAATGAGTTTGAAATCAAGGCACAGCTGAAAAAGAGAAAGAAAGCACTCGAAAAAAGTTCAAAGCAAGTGAGGGATTGATGAAAAAAGTGTTGGATTATGAAAGCAAAAAGTGTTGGTAAACATGATTCAAGCATGGCTTTAGTCACTACATGCCCGAAATACCGCACCAAAGCACCATGCGCCTGTGTTACAAGCCTTTAAGTCCTAAAGTGATCCAACTCCACTTTATCACCAAGCCAGGAAAATGAGTATAGAGGCAAGCCTATGGTGTTAGTCAGTATGCATTGAATTTAAATTGTAAGAGTGAGAATGCTTCCTCAGTCCCTAAATTCTAAAAGATTTTTAAGTGAGTATGAGGAACTTCTTTCCAGTTTGTAGTAATTGAGTAGCATATGACTATACCAATGATTGTGGACAGTTGACGCTCCTTAGCTTGTCATAGTTGGATTGTTAGGTCTCTCATGATGTTCTGCTTTTCTCAATAACTTTGCTACTCTATTTTGAAAATAGTATTTGGGTACTTGAACCAAATTAGCTATTTTATATGCCATTGATATAACTTCTATGTATTTCTCTTTGTCTGCGTAGATTAAGTCGTTGCTTGAGGACAAGCAACAATTCTAAGTTGAGGGTGTTGATGTGCTGTCAACTTACAACACATTTGGTGCCTAAAACAAGGGATTTTGTGAGTTCTTAAAGAGACTTTTTAGTGTTTTGATGTGTTTTTGTGATAATCTTGCAGAAACATTGGGTTGGCATGATCTCGAAGAAAAGCTGCAGATTTTACTGAAGCATAGGTCATATGAGCCCACGTATGAGTCGTAGCTCACACTATGAGACGTAGGTTGTGTCGTTGCAGGAATCAAAAATTAGAAAATTTCCAAGTGAAGGTCATCTCTACGAGCCCAGCCTACGAGTCGTAATACACACTACGACTGGTATAGGTGGACTCGTAGCAAGAATCAAAGAGCTAAAATGTTGGACCAAAAACTGAAGACCAATACTACGAGACCAACATACAAGTTGTAGCTCGAGTAACGACTCATACCTATGGGTCGTACCAGTTCACTCCAAGATGTCAAGAACCTGATATGATACCCCCACTACTACTCGTAGCCCAACCTACGAGTCGTTACTGCGAAATTTATTAGATGCCAGCTGTATCTTCTACATAATTCCTAGGGTTATTTTGTGAATACTATAAATAATTGAAGTTAGGTTTTTGAAAGGAGTCAAACAGTAGACATTTCTCTAATATATTTTGAAGCTTTTCTTAGGTTTTTAGAGAAGATTCTTGTTCTTTTTGGGAAACCCATTTTAGGGATTGCAAATCTTGCTTCGTACTCACTGTTGATCAATCAAGCTTATGGGTTTGCAACTTGTTGTGCTTATCTTCTCCATTGTTATTGGTGAAACTCTTACATATGACTATTATGTGCATTTTTGTGTGTTTTATCTTAGTCATGAGAAGCTAACACCCACAACTTGGGGTTGTGGGAACAATGAGTAGTTGACCTGAGATGACCTAAGTTTTGTGCATGTCTATGATTGGGGTTTTGCATGTATTGTTTATTTCCCTTTATGATTAATGTTGGTTGGTTGTGGCCAACACCAAACCCTGCCTACTATCACGATCCTGACCAAGGTAGTGATGAATAGGAAAACGAAAGTAGATGATAGGATTTGGTTGATGGTTTTCCTTCTGATCGACCAAACCTGACCAAGAGGAGGTTGACTGGGACAATAGGTAACAGTTAGTTGGTACACCATGGTGGCCAACCAAGAACCATGGTGAAATTCGACCTTCACCTTCACCAGAATGCTGGAAGAACCTAAGTTACCTTCTTGCATGCAATTCACCAATCAAAGTTATGTTACCAAGGGTAATTGAGTCAACGAGCCATGGGGAACACAATACCCATGTTGCCCCCAAAATTGAGTGTTTTCCCGAATTTTAATTAGTGTTCATTTTTAGTGTCTTTGAATCACAACAAAAACCCCTAATCTAGAGATTGTAGTTATACATAGTAGGAATAATTAGTAGTGAAATGTTATAGTCAAGCCTTGTATTCCTTGTGTATTCGACCCTAACCTCGGTTAGGTAAATTACTTATAGAGACCACTTTCTTATTGGAGTGTGACCATCATCATATGGATGTAAGGGTGGAAAAGTTTATTATTAATGATATGGTGTTCGTCAAGGCCCTTTGGAAGAATCGTCAAGTCAAAAGTGTCTCTCGGGAAGCCGGAAGGGGCATGGAAAGCAATATGCATACCTCCTTCATTCTAAACATTAAAACACTTAAATACCATAAATGTCGCATTGGGAACAGACAATATCCTTTGTTTTAGGCATCAAAATTGTTGTATTTTGACAGCACATCGACACCCTCAACTTAAAATTGTTTCTTATCCTCAAGCGATGACTCAATCTATATAGATAATACAGTAACACATAGGCCTCAACTCAATGGCACATAGCAGATGCAATTCAAACTCATATACCCATATCAATTTTTCAAAACAGGATAAGATAGCTATTTAGCAAACCAATGCAAACTGGTGCATGTGAAAAAATAACTATGACAAGAAAGGGAATATCAATAGTCCACAATCGTTGAACAAGTCAAATGCTAACAATGCAATGCAAGTGCCATCACAGAATGAGGACCCCTATTTGACACTCAATGATGATTTCATATTTAATCATGGGACTGTGCAAGGACACTCACTCTCACAAAAGATATTCATGCATGATGAGTATTACCATAGGATTGCCCTTATACTCGTGACTCAGATCTTCAATTAACTGGACTATGATCACTTTAGGACTTTCTAGTCTTGTAACGTAGGCTCAGAGGCTTTAGTACGACATTTTGGAAAAATAGTGTCTAAAGGCCCTCATTTAAACTACATTTTTCATCACTTTCACCTTACCAACTCTATTCTTCTCACCTTATTCTCCCTTTTTCCTCATTCAAGCTTTCCCGGGTATTTTCTTCTCATTATTAAGCTTTTGCCTTGTTTTTACACCATTTTGATTTTTAGCTCATATCTAAGGCATTTGTTCTTTTTCTTGTAACCAGTACATGATTTTTCTTCTTTTTTTTCCACCTTATTCCCAACTGAACACCTTATTTTTGTTCTTTGCCCTTATACTGACCACCCTCAACTTAGGCTTATAACATATATTGAAGTACATAATATCTCTCCTTCGAACGAAGGCCACTTATGGTAGCCACTCTCTACTTATGCTTTTTGCCTCAGTCAAGGTCTACAATGCTCAAGGAAAGATCAGGGCTAATTTCAACATTTATTACTAGACAAGGCTAGGCTAATTAGGTGTTTTGAAAGAATTGATACATGTAAGGCTCACATATTTGGAACAAGGGATAAAACCATCATTTTCTTTGTCATTTGTAGGCTAAAGTGGACTATTTAAATAAAAAGGCCTAAGATCCTTTCCTAATCTATGTAATTTAAAATCTACTTAGAGTAATAGGACAAGTTATGAATTAGCACCATTGCACGAATCTAGCAAGATAAGCTCACAATCATATGGCATAGAATATAATATCAACACAAGACTCACAGACTATGCTTCATATGTCAAATTTCCCTTACTTATCAAAACAGATATTGCCAAACACCTAAACATGCATGGTTTGAACTCCTAGTCAAAAATTTTTGTTGGGTACCATTTTTCAAAACAAAGAACAAAAAACATGCTATATGCTATAAGTATTAGTATTAAATGCTACAAATATTATCTAAACATCCTAAACATATAGGCTCAACAGAAATTAAATATCCACGAGGTAAAAGAACAAAGCCAATAAAACCTTGGGATCAAAATTTGAGGTAATTATCGACCATAAGCTACTCAGACCTCACTGAAGACCACAACTATCCACACTCTATTGAAAAAGATGTGCATTGTCCCCAATGCACAAAATCAATCAAAATTAGGATATAAGTGGTCAAAAATATGCCTGGCTGCCTAAGCATCGGTCTTGGGCTGAGCCATCTCCCTCCTGTGGGGAATTCTCCTCAGCATTTTTACTCTGTCCGGGGGGGGCCAATACCCATAAATAGATCCTTCTCCTGAGCTCGTACAAACATTGCCTCACACCTCGACTCCCTTAAGGCACGCTTAAGATCCTTCTCCGCCAACTTTGCATGTACAGGTCAATCCATCGGATCCTCATCTGTCCAAGGCTTCTTCCCAAGGGAAGAATCGGTAAGCTCCTCAAGAGCAAGCAAATTAGGCACTGAAACTAGATATGTCTGTAATTGGTGGCGCAAGTGATTCTAACAAGTCAGCCTTAAGCGTCTAGATCTCTATCTGCAAGGATGACAAATATGAAGCCCGAGCCTCGACCAATATCTTCTGAACCCGCTCCTCAAAGGCATCGATGCGGGCATCCACTAAAGAAACAAGCTCCTAAATAGTAACAGTGGTGAATGCCCGGGTCCACTCCTCTGAGTCTGCAATTGCCAACCGGACCCATGGCCTAATCTAAAGAATAAGCTTCCTTATCTCTGACTCAGCATGTGATAGTCGCTACGCGATGGCCTGAATAGAAATGGCGGATACATGGACCATGTCACGCCCAGACCCAGGGCCTAAATGTGACCGGCGAATGGGGAACCCGAAGGAATCCCAAACAAGCCTCATAACATATCATTACACATCCTTGATCGCAGAAGCAATTAAGACAACAATGAGAGATAAGCATAAAAGAGGGGAATTGGGATTAAGGGTAAACTTCCATATCAAAACCATCAAGAAACAAGAAAGATTCAAGGCTCATAGCATAGATCCATATCATGTCCAACAACACCTTTACTACTTAGATAATAGCTGGGCCAAGACAAACAACTGGACTCACTCTCAAAGTGGAATTATAAAATAGAGATTGTAGCGATACGTTACATAAGAACATAGGCCACTGTCCCTAGAAAGGAGGACTCACCAACTAGCTTGAGTGATATCGTACTAGCTACGTGGATGAGGAGGATGATCAAGTGATTCTCCGGTTCCTACATGATGACATCATGTAGGCATAGAATTTACGTTAGTACGTTTAAATGTACTAAGTATGTAGGACACAATACAACAAGAGATAGGCATTATAGTTAAAATGCATAGAGATAAACAATAGCTAGCAAAGTAAGAATATAGCAACAATAACATTACCCCAATCCCTCAAAGGCTCCCGCCCATTACGGGGTAAGGGGGGGTCAAATGTACGCAGTCTGAC
This sequence comes from Solanum medicagineum, assembly GCA_026153255.1. Classification (NCBI taxonomy): domain Eukaryota; kingdom Viridiplantae; phylum Streptophyta; class Magnoliopsida; order Solanales; family Solanaceae; genus Solanum; species Solanum medicagineum. The sequence continues at coordinate 12,625 of JAPFFP010058776.1, read as the reverse complement.
CCCTATGTTTAAAAACATAGCGCGACTATTTCCGGATGAACCATGAGGAGTGTTGAAAGTTTCGTTGACAAACTGCTACTTCACAATTGAAAGAAGCGCAGACATTTTAAAGAGTCGTTTTGCTTTATTCCATCATACCCCAAAGACAAAAAATCATGAATCTTTGGCTCCATCCAAGATTGATGGAAATAAAGTAACAATATAGCATGTATGATTAATGCTTAAGTAAAACATGCTTACATAGGATATAACATATGTGAAAGAAGAGACCATTAAACTATTGGTAGATTTTCACTCACAACCACCCTTGGTGATTGAGGTGCAAACCCCGTCAATAGGTTGATGGATGTCGGACCCTACCACCTATGGTACCGGAGTACAACTCCCCCGATAGGTTGGTTTTTCGTCGCACCCTATGACTTGTGGTGTGGAGTACAAGCCCCGTGATAGGTTAATGGGTACAAACCCCTAACAAGGTTGACGGATTGTCGCGCCCTACCACCCGTGGTGTCGGAGTACAAAACCCTCGATATGTTACCATAGTATGAACCCATTGATATGGTTACCCGGCGCCTAACCCCCGAGTAGGGCATGGTCACATTCCAACACTATATTGAGAATACCATATACATACATTTATTTCATCATCATTCCATTATAATATCATCATCATATAGTATTTAACTCATACGACATGAATTGGACCTTGAATTCCTCAAAAAACCATAACCGGACATTTGATCGAACACTTAAAGTGTGTGTAGTACTAGTGTAAAAGCATGCAATTCAAGAGTGAAATCATACTAGAAAGTTCGATGTAAAACCTTCAATCGATACTTGGTAACATCCTCAAGCAATATACATCAAAACCCTTTATCAAATATTACAATAGATCTTGCTTTCATTGCTCAAAACATAGTAAAACAGTCAAAATTTCGTAAACCGCAGCATAGTGCGCAGAGATTTTCGTTATAAATAAGACCCATGAGTAAATCATCTTTAAATCATGAAAATTTAAGTAAAAGAAAGCTTGGGTATCATAGGTGAAAGGAACTCATGAAAGAAACCCACATACCTTAGCTCTGGAGATGAACTTGATGATGATTGGAGATGGAGACTTGAAACTTGAGTGCAATCCTTAAGATCCGGAAAGGGTTTTGGCACTTGCATTTTGAGAGAAATATAAGATTAAGTGTTTGAGTGAGTATTGGGTCATCTTATATGATATGAAGGAATAATATGGCTAATTATAGGTATTTTCTTGTGTGAGAAGTCTTAGACAAAAGACTTAAAAGTCTTGGACCTAAACTATAAACTAGCACCAAAATAAAGCACTAGCGCGATCGCGCATTAGATATTGGAAATTTCAACTTGCAATTTTCAGATTTTTGATAGGGTTGCTCTAAAATTGGGCTTAGACCCATTTCCCACTCAATTTTATCCCTTGAAAAAGAATATGAAGACAGATTTTTGATATCACGCATGAATTTTGACATAAAAGGAAATTACGATTTCAGGCACTTTCGAGGCATATTTTCGGGCACTTTTTTGGGTCATTACAATATCTCCCCCTTTGGAACATTCATCACTGAATGTCAAATAGATCAGCCCCAATAAGAATGCCACAACACACTTAAAAATCCATTTCCAAAATCCCAACATGGGTGTTAAAGTCACAAAGAACTTTCTCAATATAAACATGAATGCGTGAAATGATATAGGGGTCGAAAAATAAGACTTGGAATCATAAAAGGACTCCAAGTGTTATCATAAGCTTGAATAGAATGAAAGAGGTACGAATATTGCTCCACTATGCCTACTTTTGCTCCCCGAGAGATACTATCGACCTGACGATTCTCCTAATGGCCTTGACAAACACTACACCCTCAAAGATCAACCTTTAATCATAACCACCCAAACTTCTCCGCTAGACCTTTTCATAGGCCAACTCATCTCCCACAATATACACAACCTCAAAAATCCTATAACACTTTAATCACCAGCACCCCTCTTCAATCCTAGAAACATTAAGAACCGGGCGAACCATATCCGTATCCAAAGGCACTTCCTATTGGTATGCAACCTCACTAACCTTCCTCAACACCCTATGAAGACTCACAAACCATAAATTCAATTCTCTCTTTACCTGGGAAAACTACACCTTTCATGAGCGAAACCTTCAACTAGCCCCCACTCACTAACTTTGAATTCAAGCTCTCTTCTCCTCACTTCAAACCACCCAACTGGTGTTCTACAACACCTACCATAGAGAGCATCACAAGGAGCCTTACTGATGCTAGAATGACAACTATTGTTATAGGCAAACTCAATCAATGGAAGATGATCATCCCGACTACCCATGAACTCCAAAATACAATCCGTAAGCATATCCTCAAGTATTTCGATAGTTCCTTCGGCTTGGCCATTTGTTTGAGGACGGAAGGCCGTACTAAGCTTAACTCTTGTACCAAGTCACCTTTGAAAAGACCTCCAAAAGTTGGAAGTAAATTGAGCGACAAGATCTGATGATGGATAAAGGAACCCCATGCAACCTTACCAAGTTATGAATGCACAACCTACCATAATATTCAACCCTATATTTTGTGTTAACCAGTAGAAAATGAGCTGATTTCGTCATCCCATCAACCACGACCCAAATGTAATCAAAACCCTTCCTAGTCCTGGGAAACCCGATAATAAAAATCCACATTAATCACCTCCCATTTCCAAGTAGGAATCTCTATGTCTTAGGTTAGGACACCAAGCCTTAGATGCTCAGCTTTAACTTGTTGACAACTATGAAAATCGGAAACTAATTTGGCAATGCCTTCTTCATGCTTCCCTACAAATACACATCTCTCAATCCTAATATACTTGATAAAACTGGGGTGAATAGAATAAGAAGAATTATGGGCTTCATCAAGGATCCTTTCCACCAAGCCATCAACACAAGGTACACAAAACCTACCCTGGGTACCTAAGGGCACCATCTTTCCTTTTGGAGAAAACCTCCACCTTGCCCTCTTTCACCAAGGCCTTCAATTCGAGCAAGGAGGGATCGAGATATCGCTCTCTCTTACCTCATCAACCAATGAAGATTTAGAACCATCAACAACAACAACACCACCATTATCAACCTCTTCCAACCTAAACCCCAATCTAGCAAACTGATGCACCTCCCTAGCCACCTCTTTATCACCACCATCAACTTGTGCTAGGCTACCCATAGAAATCCTACTCAAAGCATCCGCCACAACATTAGTCTTACCGGGGCGATAGTGCACACTAATATCATAACCTTAAGAGGTTCTAACCACCTCCTTGTCTCAAGCTATGATCCTTCGCGTGAATGCGTATTGGAGACTGTAGTGGATGGGAAGCACCTCAAGATGCACCCACACAACCAATGACGTCAAATTCAAAGCAAAGACCACGACGGCCAACTCAAAGTCATAGGTAGGATAACCCTTCTCATGCATCTCAAACTATTTAAAAGCATAGACTTCCACCTAACAATCCTTCATCAACACACAACCCAAATAAATCCGGGTTACATCACAATACACAACGAACACTTCCACCCTATCCGGTGAGGAGAAGATTGGAGCGGAGACAACTTATCCTTCCTTTGGGTCAACTTAATCATGGGAAAGCAATAAAAGAGAACCCATTCACAAACCAGTAGTGGTAACCCGCTAAGCCCAAGAAACTCCTAATATCCATGGGAGTCAAAGGTCTAGGCCAATTTCTAATCACATACGTTTCCTTAGGATCAATCTTAATACCATCATCCGACACAACATTTCATACTTCACATTCTTAGCATACAACTCTTCTTACCCCAAGATTTGCAACACTACCCCCCAAATGGTTCACAAGATCTAAATAAATCAATACTTCATCAATAAGGACCACCACAATCATTACAAGGTAGGGACTAAAGACCCTATTCATGAAACCCATAAACATAGCCAGTGCAAAATCCAACCAAACAACTTCAACATACTCAGAGGCTCACTCTTAATCCAAAAAGACACTTGGGGCTATCACCTATCTTCATCATCACTTGGAGAAAAAACCCGAACCAAAAATCAAGCTTAGAGAATTGACTAACCCATTGTAATTGAAGAAATAGATTGACCATTGTTAACCATCATATTACAACCTTATGGGTTCTACAGTCAAAGGAGACACAATATGCAAGTAGCCGCACCACCTCAAGACCTCTAACCCAACAAACTAAGGTCAACCAAAATCACAAGAAAAGACCCTATGCAATAAGAACACGGAGGCAAACCTTGTTGATCAATTATACCTTAAGACAAGAAACAGACTTGCATCCACCTTACAATTCCCCACTCAAGGAAGGATTTGATAGGGAATCAGAATATGACTCTATGGGCCCTACATTCAATGGGGACTCAACACCAACACAACTAATCCATCTCAAGCATAGCATCAAAATCAACCACACTAACCTCACAAGTCACAAGGCAAGACCTAATGAAATATGAACATGGAACAACACTCATAAACTTTCAAACAACAATAGGCTCATCAATGAGATACACACCAAAAAGAGTTCGAGACACTCATGAAACCCACTAGCAACCAAAACAATAATGAAAGAAATAGTGGCACACCGCACATCAATGCAACACATCAAAGCGAAAAGAAATTTCAATATACCGGTAGCAACGTCGGCCACCTCACCCCCTTCTTGAGCTACTTTATCAACATGACCGCTTTTACACTTCCTTCGAACATATGGACAATCCACTAGCTTGTGACCCACTTTATTACATCGATAACAAGCATTTGTCTTCCTCAAGCATGTGCCACCATGGTACTTCCCACACTTTTGGCACTTGGGATTAGTCATCCCACCACACCTCCTTTACTCTTAGTGTGCTTATAAGGACAATCCTTCCTCTTATATCCCACTTCACCATAATCGAAACAAGCATTGGTGCCTTTGAAACATAGGCCCCTACGAATTATATCACACATTAGATACATAACATCACCTCTACCATCAAAACTTTGGAACATTCCTCCAATAGTTGCCCTCTTGGCCTCACTACCACTCCTCTTACCATTTGAAGTTTCGGGAGCATCCACTTGTTGACCGAGGTGAGTTGCCAAGTTTGTCGCTGCTATACCCACTACCCATAGAGCATTGGGAATCTCAACACTAATCACAACACCGTCTTGAGTAGCTCGAGACATATCCTGAAATGCAACAGTTAGATTAGCAATAAGCCCTAGGGGGCCTAACTCTATCACAAGACATAGATCATGAAGAAGTGAAATATTTCCTAGAAAGCCTCATAGCCTCCCATTCATAGTAGTAGCGCTCTTCACAACCATGAATAAGACTCTAATCGATGTGGTGTGTTGGACCCCAAGGACCTAACAACCTAGTGCTCTGATACCATCTTTATCACAACTAGCACCTAGGGCCTACACATGACCGGCAAATGAGTAAACTGAAGGAACCCCACAGAAGCCTCATAGCATATTATTACATATCCTTAATCGCGGAAGCAATTAAGATGACAATGGGAGATAAGCATAAACAAAGGGATTTGGAACTAAGGGTAAACTTCCATATCATAACCATCAAGAAATAAGAAACATTAAAGGCTCAAAGTATAGAAAAAATCATGTCCAACAACACATTTACTACTTAGATAATAGTGGGGGCCAAGACAAACAACCGGGCTCACCATCAAAGTCAAAGTATACAATAGAGATTGAGTGTAGCAATACATTACATAAAAACATAGGCCAGTGTCCATGGAATGGAGGACTCACTAGTTAGCTTGAGTGATATCGTACTAGCCATGTGGAGGAGGAAGATGATCAAACGATGCTCCGGTTCCTACATGGTGACATCATGTAGGCAAAGAGTATGCGTTAGTACGTTTGAATGTAATAAGTATGTAGGATACAATGCAACAAGACACAGGCATCATAGTCAAAATGTATAGAGATAAACAATAGGAAGCATAGTAATAATATGGCATGTATGATAAATGCTTGAGTAAAACACACTTACATAGGACATAACATATGTGTAAGAAGAGACCATTAAACTATTGGTGGATCATCACACCCTAAAACCCTTGGTGATTGAGGTACAAACCCCGTCAATAGGTTGGTGGATCGTCGCACCTTACCACTCATTGAGTACGAATCCCCTGGATAGGTTAGTGGATCATCGTACCCTCCCACCCATTGTGCCGGAGTATAAGTACACCGATAGGTTGATGGGTACAAACCCCCAACAAGGTTGATGTATAGTCACATCATTCCAGTCATTGTACCAGAGTACAAACCCCCCAATAGGTTATGAAGATACGAACCCCTTGACAAGGTTACCCGGTGCGCAACCCCCAAGTAGGGCATGGTCACATTCTAACACTATATATAGAACCATATGCACACATTCATTTCATCGTCATTCCATTATCATATCATCATCATATAGTCATTCAACTATAAGACATGCATTGGACCTTCAAATCCTCAATAAACCATAACGGAACATTTTATCAAATACTTAGAGGGTGTATAGTACAAGTGTAAAACCATGCAACTCAAAATTGAAATCATACTAGAAAATTCGATGTAAAATCTTCAATAGATACTTGGTAATACCATCAAGCAATATACATCAAAACTCTTCATCAAATCATACAATAGATCTTGGTTTCATGGCTCAAACAATAGCAAAACAGTCACAATTTTCATAATAAATAAGATCCATGAGTAAATTATCTTTAAATCATGCAAATTCAAGTAAAAAGAAGCTTGGGTATCATGGGTGAAAGAAACCGATGAAATAAACCCACATACCTTAGCTTTGGAGATGAAATTGATGAAGATTGGAGATGGAGAATTGAAGCATGAGTGCAATACTTAAGATGTGGAGAGGGTTTTGGCACTTGAATTTTAAGAGAAATATAAGACTAAGTGTTTGAGTGAGTATTGGGGAATGTCTTTTATGATATGATGGAAAAAGTGTGGGAAGGCTTCAGCCTAAGAATTTAAAGTCTTGGACGAAAACTAAAAACCAGTCCCAAAATAAAGCACTGGTGCATCGCGCCAGTGTAGCACATTTGCTACAGAAAATTGCAACTTGCAATTTTCAGATATGATTTTGATACGGTTTCTCTATAATATTGGTCAGACCCATTCCCAACTCAATTTTTCCCCTAGAACGAGAATATGAAGTCGGATTTTTTATATCACGCACTAATTTCGAGGACACTTTCGATGCACATTCTCGGGAACATTTTGGGGTCGTTACAGCCAATGCCCGCTTTAGGAGTCTGTGACATAGTGGCCTCTAGTGCAGTAGCAGTAATCTACTCATCGATACCACGTTGTAGGGTCTCTCCTTAGTAGTAGTAGTAGTAGTAGTAGATGTAGTGGTGTCACCTCAGAACCCTCAGGCGGTGGCGCTGGGGTGAACATCTCTGGCGGAGGTAGAGGTTGTGTTCGCCGGAGTGCCACTAGGTTCTTATCAGCCTTTATTAGGCTGGGATCCAAAGTATGTTAGGCCTCAACTAATCGATCCAGCTAGTGCAAAATCTCTACCGTAGACTTGACACAGAGTCTGTAGGTCAAAACTAGAAATGGGATGGAGGTGGCCCTCTTAAGTGCTGACTCATGTATCTGTTGAACAATGAGTCGGGCCCAATCTATATCATAACTAACAAAGATGTTGGCAACCAAATCGTATGCTCTGGCATAAGTGTATTATACAACAAGGTCGGTCAGATCCGTGATCTAACAATGGCCTACCAAAACTTGCGGGAAAACTGAGTGAAGCCTTCACGATCGGCTCTACATGAGTGGTGACCTAAGTAGGCTCTGCACCTTGCTCTGCAATATGACTGGCAACCCATCTCAGTAATGTGGTCCGATGCTCAGGATCATTCATAATCAGTGAGTTCCTGGCCTTCTCCAACTGGTAATCAAACTCTACTATAGATTTAAGGGCATGGTACTCAGGACAAAAAAGCATACGATGGATAATCTCCTTTGAAATGTCGACGTCGACATCTTGCTTGTATCTTTCTCTGTCTAGACTGAGTGAGAGATTTCTTCCATTTGGAAAGATTGCGCTAAACGGTGGCTACGTAGGACACATAAAACTCCCTTAACAAAATTCGGGAGTACTACCAAGAGACTCTGTCAGCCACATGATCTCATAATGAATCATCATGTCCTGTATATCAGGAACACAACTAAGGCCATCTGCTATCATCCGGAGCTCCTCATATACAAAATGGATAGGCTTTCCCCACTCTTTGGGCTGTATGCCCTCTCCAAAAATCTCGTCCATGCCCTCGACACACTACTATATTGCAATGGCATCCGATGCTGCTGATGAAGATGTTGCATGGAGGATTCAATTTCTACTCCTTCGTTGGAGCCCTCCTCAGAACTAGGCACCTCGGTAGAAGGAGTCATCTGAAGCATCTTGCTCCCACTCTAGTCACTACCTTCATCGTTAGACTGGTAAGTACTGTCAATCTGATCCTGAGGTTAGCCAGCTCTGTCCGCAACTCTAGTCTATGGTGGAGGTGCTTCTGGATCAAGCTGGGCATCAAATATCTCAAAAACCCACTCAGCTGAGGGGTTTGCTCAGTATCTGAAGGCTCGACATCTGAAGGCTTATCCCTGAGCTTTCTCGTAAAGACCTCGATCTTTGAGCGATTTCCTTTTGGTGCCATAGTACCTGAAACATAGAGATAAACACACCATAATCAGCCCAAGAACTAATAAATCAAACGTAAAACGTAACCTGAATCACTTGCAGAAGAATTCTATGAGAGACCTTTTACGAGTCATAGTGAGCACTACGAGTCGTAAAGTGCTTTCTTAGACCAGTGCTTTAGAACAATATTGGTCACTGGAAAAGTCTACAAGACCTAGGTATAACTTGTAAAGTGGTTTGCGAGTTGTAGACTTGGGTCATATAAAATTCCGTAGAGTAATTAAAATCATGCAGGGATCGAGGAGACATATCTACGAACCGTAAAGTGATCTACGACTCTTAGAAGGTCTCTTCTAATGGACACTTAGAACATAATATTTTTGGAATTCCCCATGAAGGGAAATTATGACTCGTATATTGCTCTGTGGGTTGTAAAAGACACTCTTGAACCAAAAGTCTCAAGTTCTAAGTCTGTCACATGGACCCCAAAGAATATTTAAAACAATAATTCTACCAGCATCGAAGCCTAAACACACACACCCACATGCTTAGCACACAACAACCATTACCCACAACAATTTCAACATATAATCACCCCATTGAAAAAGAGAATAAGCATTAATTTCCCAACAATTTTGACCAGCTCAATTTGAGTCAAACAATATCATTATTATGTTATCAATAACAAAGTTGCAATCATAAACTATTTAATAACCATTCAATAAAACATGGTAGATAATCCCACAGGCAGAACAATTATCAATCCCAAAGCCAAATATACATAATATTCAAAATCAATTAAGCAATTCAATCAAGGGCGACCCAAATTTCACATTCACAATTCAAATTCAACAAGAATTTCATACTTAAACATCCAACTCATCATAATCATTACATCAAACAGTCAAGAACAAGGAAAATTTCGATATTAAAATTAAACAAAGAAACCTACCAAGAATAGTGATGAGGGTTAGCTTGGTTGTACCGGTAAATTAGGTCAAATAGGGTCAAATTAATCTTAACCCTTCTATTTGTACTTTATCGAGTCAACAATTAAAATTACTTGGCTTGTGTCTATGAGACCTTGATTATGAGTCATAGATGGATCTACAACTCGTAACTCATGGTTTCGTAGAACCCTCAACACTTAGCAATATTTCAGAAACTTACTTGAGATCTACAAACTCCATTCATGACACGTAGATTGATCTAGGAGTCTTAAATTTGGCTTGTGGATTAGAGTGCGCAATTATCCTGCTCACTGGAAATTTCTATGAGATGGGGTTATGAGTCATAAAATACAATATGACTCGTAAGCCCAATCGTAAAAACAGAACTTGATACTTTTCTCAGCCAAGTTGCTTACTTAGTCCTGTACCGGCATACTCTGTATGAAATACACAATATCAAAAATGCGACCGACCCAATGTCAAAAATAGCAATCAAAACACAACAAAACAACTAACTATGAATCCATAAACTTAAAAATGAACCTATAACTATGCAATAACATAAAAAAACTTTATGTTGCTTCCTAAGTAGATCCTGATTTATTGTCCCAATGCGACTTAGATAAATTGGCTACTAGACTTTATTAGTTGCCCAAACATCACTTTTGAGCTCATTGGGATGCTTCACTTCTTCAAGGACTGACAGATGTCGAAGACAACTTCTTTATCATTCAACGTAAACCTGAGTTGACCAGTTTCCATTTCCACTAGAGCTCGTCCCTTGGCTAGGAATGGCCTTCCAAACACGATTTGGACATCGAAGTCAACCTCACAATCAAGAATCATAAAGTCTGCAGGGAATATGATTGATACTAGTACCTAAATCATATAGTTCCACTCTGAACTCCACATAACCTTAGTGCAAGGTCTGGTGAAAGCCCCTGGATCTGCACACTTTTGAACTAAGGACTTCCAAGTGATAACACTGCAATGTTGAATCACTTGAGAAAGCTCCTGACTTATAGTGCGCTTTTTGGTAATCAAGTCGTTCATATACTTGGCATAGCCTGACATTGTCTCCAATGCTTTAATAAGAGGGATGTTGATGGATAGTTGCTTAATCATAGAGAGAAAGTGTTTGAACTTACCTTCCTCGTCCTTCTTTTTGTGTCATTAAGGGAAAGGAGGAGTAGGCCTAGAGATGGACTTATACCTTTGTGGCACTTGAGTTGCTTCACTTACCCCATCCTTGACACAATCATCTTCTTCAACTACATCTTTATCTGCAACTATCTTCTGACTAACATCTTACATATCAACCGACATAGGAGGATCAATGGTGCTCTTGCCACCCTTAGTAGTAATAGCTATACATTGCACTTTACTCTTTAGAGTTTGCACTATGTTGCTAGGCAACGTACCTTTCTGATGCTAATTCAACATAGTTGATACTTGAGCAAATTATTGCTCAAGCTGTTTAATAGCCACACAACGAGACTCTATTTTTTGATTTATGCTTAAAATATCAGATTGTATGCCTTTTAGAGTTTCATCTTGTCTCGGCTTTCTTCAACAAGCGATCCAACATCTTCTCAATTCTAGAATTGCCTGTACCTGCATTACAGTTGTGTGGTGGTACATAAGGACCATTTATGAAGCCTTCTCTATAGCCCCAATCAGCCTCTAGACCTATGTTCATATCATAATACCACCTTGATTTCCTTGGCCTTAGTGCCAATAGTCCTGATTTAAACCATGGGCATTGGTCCAAAAACTCACTATCGAATCATTGACAAAACAAGTATCCTACTCAAAATACGGCTCTTTGTACTTGGGTGCACGTGGATGTTAGTGAACCACCGCTTTTACTCTTTCTTGGTTCTGCTTAATTACCTCATCTATGCTTGTGCAAAGCTTAGCAAGTTGTTGTATAATCTCCTCATTAAACTCTAACAACATATCAACCCTTTGTGAAATCTCTATCTTGTTGCCCCCATGCACAGTTAGTCTTGACCACTTGTTCCTTGCAAATGGTTGATCTACAAACATGCGCCCCATAATAGTGTCAGCATAAGGCTAACTTTCTCATCAAGGGCACAGTAGAAAATCTCCACCAACACATCATCAACTATCTTGTGGACAAGGATCATTTGTTCCTCAAACATTTATTAAACCTATCCCAAGTTGTGCTCGTCGAATTCCCAAGAAGTTGCTCAATGTTGTTGATTTGGTCCTTCAACATGATCTTTGATCTAGGAAAGTACCTCTCCGAAAAGGCCTTTTGCAAATCTACCCAACTAGTGGTTGAACTCTGTAGGAGCTCAGATAGCCAAAATGCATCACTACTCGTAAGAGACAATGGGAAGACCTAAAGTTGCAAAACATCCATAGATAGATGTTGTGTTCCCATCATACTATTGAAAAAAATTGCAACATTGTGCAAGCGGCTATGTAGATCCTCTGTTGGTATGCCCGAAAATAGCCCACAGTTCTGCAGTATCTGAAGTAACCCACTAAAGACTGTGAACTTTGTATCTGCCGGTAGTTGTGGCAACACAATAGCTCTTGTCATATCCATAGTGTAACGACCCCAAAAAGTGCCTAAAAACGTACCTCGGAAGTGCCAAAAATCTTGTTTTCCATATATCCAAAAATATGTTGGTTATTTCGAAAAACCGACTTCATATTCGTGTTTAGGGGGTCCAAATCAGGGAGATAAGGATCTAATCTCAATTTTAAAGCAAAGTAATCAAATTATGAAAATGCACTTGGTGCAATTTCCAATGAGGGTCCGCGACCTCTTCGCGATGCGGAGATGTGTAATTTCTGCACTATTTTTCTTTGTCCGTCCTGATTTTTCTAAGTGTTGGGCCCAAGTTTACTCAAATGTGTTTTTACCTAGAAATAGCCAAATTTCATCCTCATATCCCCAAAACATTTCCCA
>JAPFFP010058753.1:0-27642 GCA_026153255.1 Solanum medicagineum | reverse complement strand
CATAGTTATAGGTTGGTTCTCCCGAGCCTTATCGGTAACGGGTGCCGGTCCGCCCTACGGGAACTTGGGGCGTGACAGTTTTTGAGTGATATGGAGTTGAAGAATGGCTAGGTATTGGATATTTCACATGTAAATGGGCATGGGGTCATGAACCCATTGCCTTAGGCCAAAACAGAAAAATTAAGGAAGTGATAACACTGCTCCGCGACAAGGATCACGAACCCTCTCTATTTCTGAAAATTTTGTGAAAATCATTTTTCGCTACGGGTCTTCTAAAATCTAGGTTATGCCTATTTCCCACTCAATTTCTCCCCCGATCAAGAATATGAAGTCAAATTTTTCATATCACGCATGGATTGTGAGATATATAAAAATTACGATTATGGGCATTTCTGAAGCACATTTTTGGGGCGTTTTACTTCTTGTCTTCCCATTATCTCTAACAACCAATGCAACATTATCACTATATGAGTTCCTGTAGAGTTCGATCACCAGATGGGCTGAATTGCATAAGGCTTTTTTGGAGAGGTACTTCCCTAGATCGAAGAAGCTCAAGTTGAAATATCATATCAACAACTTTAAGTAGCTTCCTGGTGACTTAATCAGTACCACATGGGAGCAGTTTATTAAGTGCCTAAGGAGTGTCCTGGACCACAAAATTATTGATGATATCTTGGTGGAGATCTTTTACCATTCCCATGATGAAAATAGTCAAGTTTCTGCTGATACCATTATGGGCGCATGTGCTTAGATAAGCGATTTGCAAGGATTTCTGAAAGGATGGAGAGAGTGGTCAAGACCATTAGTGAATGGGGGTAAAGAGAAAAAGAATCTACTAAAAGGTTTTGGGTTATTAGTATTAGTTTGAAGTAAGCAAAAATAAATGAAGGATTATGCAAGAGCTTGCCCGAATCCGTAAAATTATTGAGGTGATGATGAAGTAGAATTAGGAGCCAATCAATGTAGTAGTTCATTAGCCTCCATGCGGACCCATGTATGATGATCCCTACTATGAGGAGGACACTTGTTTTATTGTTGATCGGATGGAAGATTTCTAGACCAATGCCCAAGGGTCCAATTAGGACTATTGGCGCCAAGGTCAAGGAAACCATGTTCAGAACTTCAATCAAGATGGAGTTTTCAGAGAACACCATAGGGGGTACTATGATAGGAATCGGGGCCAAGACAAAGAAGAACATTGGGATCTCAGAGTACAAAAATGGTCCTTATGTGCCACCATAAAACTGTGATACAGGTACAAGTAGCTTAAGAGTTGAGGAGATATTTGATCGCCTGCTGAAGAAAGCTGAGACACAGGATGAGACTTTAAGGAGGATGAAATCTGAAATCTCTAGTATAAATGAAAAAATTGAGTCTCATTCTGTTACCATCAAGCAGCTTAAGCAGCAGTTCTATCAAGTATCGACTTAACTTAATTAGCAGCAGAGGGGTACACTACCAAGCAACACAGTTTAGAATCCCAAGAATGAAAGACAGTGCATGGCGGTTACTACTCGTTGTGGCAAGAGCATCATTAATGCTCTTATGTCAATTGATGAGAATGAGGTTTGAGTGGAGCCAGTTGCGATCAAGAATACGAATACCGGAGATGATCGTGGCAAGGATGGGGTGAGTGAAGTTACTGATGCACCACAGAAGTTGAAGCCCATTCCTAGGTCGTCTTCTCCCTTCCCTCAAAGAATTAAAAAGAGGGAGGAGGAAGGCAAGTTCAAACACTTTCTCTCCATGCTGAAACAACTCTCCATCAACATCCCTCTCATCGAGACACTAGAGAAGATGCTAGGGTATGCAAAGTAGAAGAAGGACCTAGTTACGAAGAATTGTATTGTGAGTCAGGAGCTCTCCCAAGAGCTTCAACATTGCAGTACAATTGCTACGAGGTCCTTGTTCTAAAAGCAAGAAGATCTTGCGCTTTTACCATACCATGCACCATTGGCAATGTGGAGTTCGTAAGGGCATTATGCGATCTAAGTGCCAGCATTAATCTAATGCCTCTTGCGGTCATCAAGAAGCTAGGACTGGGAGCTCCTACTCCAATGAGTATGCGGTTGTTGATGACTGATCGTACGGTGAAGAAGCATGTGAGGATATTATATGATGTACTCGTGAAAGTTGTAAAGTTCATTTCCCCCTAGACTTTGTGATCCAAGATTGCAAAGTCGACTTCAACGTCCCAATCATCTTGGAAAGACCATTCCTAGCCACTGGTCGAGCATTAGTGAATATGGAAGCCGATCAACTCAGATTTAGATTGAACGATGAAGAAGTTGTCTTCAATATCTATCAATCTATGAAGAGGCCAGACAATTTAAAGAATGAGGTATAGGCACTTGGTGAAGTCTGAATAACCAAGTTGGCCAAGTCGTGCCGCGATAATATATCAGGCGCTACCTAGGGGGCAACCCAAGGTTTTTTGTGTAATAGTTGTAGTTATAGCTTCTTCTTCTTTATAGTTTTTGGGCTTATAGGTAGTTTATTTTCCTGTATTGTGATTGTAATTTAGAACATTGGGCTGGTTGTATATAGGGTAATAGTATGTGATGTGAAGAATGTGCAGGTACATGGCTAAGTCAGCCATTTCATGGCAGAAAAGGGCATCGGGAAGTGCCTCTACGATTGGTTTTACGAGCCGTAAAACACTCTATGACCATACACCATCTCGTAGACACTTCCAGTGAGAAAAATGTTATGCACTCCAGACCACAAGCCAACTTTATGATCTATAGATAAAACTACAAGTCATGGACGGGGCTCATGGACCCCAGGTAAGCTTTTTGAATTTTTGGGTCTTTACGACCAACTGTACAAGTCGTACTTCATTTTATGACTCATTTACTGGTCCGTGAAACCCAGACCTTAAAAGTAGGGTTTGGATGCTCTACGACACTATAATACATGAGCCATAAAACACTTTACTGCCTATAATCGGGGTTTCTAGAGTCCAGGCCCATCACTTTTTTACTAACCCGATCAAACTATAAATATTGGGATCAAAATGTTTTGACCCCATTTGAGCCCTAATTTACAAAAAATACCCAGTCAACCCCTACTCCTAAGCTTTCCAATCACCGACGGCAACACCACCATCACTTTTCAGCAAACTTTTCCAACAACCTAGGGTTTCTAGTGCCTCATCACGTCCTTCAATTTCTACAATCTAATCGCTCAATTTCGTAAGTTTTCGGTCATTCCAATACCATTAATTTACCAATTATTTTAGGATTGGGTTGGAAAATTTTGTCTGGTATGGTTATGTTAGACACAAATCCATGTTTGCGTTTGTCATGTTCTGATAATTAAAATATGGCTTCCCGTGCATGAAATATGCGTTTTGGACCGAAATTTAGTGTGGTTACCACTGTCTATGTCTGAATGATGTGTTTTGGGGCCCATGTAATCACTCACCATTTGAATTGAATTGATTATATGCATGATAGTCGGTGTGTGATGGCATGGGCCCGTGCTTTTATTGATGATTTGTTCAAACAGGGTCGGAAGGGGTGGGAAAGCATGTTCAATCATTTTTGATGAGGTGTATGTGCTAATCATCATGCTAAGGTGTTGGTTATTGTGTTATGAATCATATGGGTGTGTGCATATTGCTTCAATGCTGGTAGAATAGGTTGAAAAGGCTGTGTGGGGTCTGTACTGATGGACTTAGAAACTTAAGTTACTGAGTTTTCTGGTTTACAAGTGGCTTTTATGACCCGTGGAACATTCTAAGAGTCATAATTGCCCCCCACCCCCCACCCCCGTATATAGTTCCAGAAACTTGAAGTTTCTGAGAATTCATCAGACGAGACTTCTACGAGTCGTAGAACACTTTACGGCTCATAGAAAGTGTTTCGTGGATCCCTACTTAAAATTAATTCAGACACTGGAATCATCTACAACTCGTAGAACATTTTACGAGTCATACCTGGTTTCGTAGATGCTTTTCCAGTAACCAAAATTTTGTGAACACTATTTTATGAGAACCTTCTATGGCTTCCAGTTTCCACTATGACCCGCAGAGGTACTCTCATAGACACTTCTGCAATTAAATCTGAGTTGTTTTTGCATTTCATTTTCTTATCTATTGGGGCTAAAAAAGGTGCATAAATGTCTATGTTTCAGGTACCATGGCCTCGAAAGCAAGACGTGAGGAAATCAAGGCCATGCAGAGAAGGCTCAGGGATGATCCCTCGGGGAATTAGCAGAGCCCTACACTGAGTGGATCACTAGAGGAGCTCACCGTCTGACCTGGCCTAGAGGTTTACTGACCACAAAAGAGGGGTGCAACCAGAGCTGGGCAGACCCAGGCTCTTTTCATCCATACTCCCCAGTCTGACAAGAGAGATGATGTTGCCCAAGTTACACCTCCTTTTGTAGGATAAAACAGTTGTTGTAAGAAAAAGAATCTATCTAAGGTTAGGGTCGAACCCAAGGGAATAATTAGATTTAGGAGAGTTCAATTAACATAACTTCAATGATTAACCAACTTACTTCCCCAAAAGGGTGGGTTGCGATAATCAGTAGAAAAGTAAATCTAACTAACAAAGAATTAAAATCAATATAGAGAGAAACTAGGGTTTTGTGTTCCCTATGATTCCCTAATGTACTATCACCGGATAACTTAAATCTTTTCTAGTGTGTAGCATGCAGGACGGTAAGTTAAGCTCACCAAACCCTTTGGTTAGAGGAGAGGAAAATTTCACTATGCGACTTGGCCCATCTCCATAGTGTGCATTACTAACCCTTACCTATTAGTCCCAGTATAACCTCCCCTTGGTCTAGTTCTGTCATGACCCAAGCCTAGGGCCTAGAGGTAACCGGCGAATGGGGAACCCAAAGGAACCCAAAACAAGCCTCATAGCATATCATCACACAACCTTGATAGCGGAAGTAAGATAGTTCATCATAAGAAACATAAACAAGGGGAAATTGGGACTATGGGAGGGAGACTCATATTTAAATAGCATGAATATCATAAGTGAGTCAAAGCTCAAGCATAATACATATCTTGTCCAATAACACCTCTAACATAAAGTTTAGCGAGGGCCAAGACAAGCAACCGGGCTCACCCTCATAGTAAAAGTATATCAAAAAGGAAAGATAGACTTTAATACATAGTATAAGAACGTAGATATTGCCCTCGGACATGAGTACTCACCAACTAGCTTGAATGGAAGCCACTAGCCACGTGGAGGGGGATGATGACCAAATGGAGCTCCGGTTCCTACATGGTAACATCATGTAGGCACAGAGTATGCGTTAGTATGTTTGAATGTACTAAATATGTAGGATGTAATGCAACAAGAGATAGAAAACATAATCGAAATGCATAAACATAGACAATGGATAGCATAGTAATGATATGACATGTATGAATGATGCTTGAAGTAAAATCATGCTTATATAAATCATAACATATAAGTAGAAGGAGACCATCATCATAGACCAAGTAACTAGTGCTTAGACTCCAAGGTTTGGCACCCCTTTGGAAGGTGATCAAGGTATATACCCCTTAATCGGTAGATGAACATCACACCCTTCATCAAGGTGGCAAGGTATCAACCCCTCAACAATGGTAAATCGACATCCCACCCTCCATTTAGGTGGTCAAGGAATCAACCCTTTGCCGGTTAATGGACATCACACCCTACAATTGGGTGGTCAAGATATCAACCCCTTGTCAGTTAATGGACATCACACCCTCCAATTAGGTGGTCAAGGTATCAAGCCCTTGTCGGTTAATGGACATCACCCCCTTCAATTAGGTGGTCAAGGTATCAACCCCTTAACAATGGTTGATGGACATCACACCCTCCACCAAGGCGGTCTTCCTATAATAACATAGATACTTCTCATAAACATAACTCATATAAACATTCATTTCATAATCATAAAGTCATTCAACATATAAGACATGCTTTGGACCCTCAATTCCTCAAGAAACGACATCCGAACATTTTACCAAATACTTAGAGGGTGTGTAGTACTAGTTTAAAACCATGCAATTCAAGAGTGAAATCATTCTAGTAAATTCAGTGCAAAAGCTTCAATAGATACTTGGTAACACCCTCAAGCAATAGACATCAAAACCCTTCATTAAACCTCATAATAGATCTTAGTTTCATAGCCCAAAATATAGCAAAATATTCACAATTTCATAAACCCCAACATAGTATGCAGTGGTTTTCATAATAGATAAGACCCATGAATAAATCAACTTTAAATCATGAACTTTTTTAGTAAACAGATCTTGGGTATTATGGGTGAATAGAACCCATGAAAGAGGCCCATATACCTTAGCTTTGGAGATGAACTTGAGAAAGATTGGAGATGGAGACTTTAAGCTTGAATGAAATCCTTAAGATTGGTCTTGAGCTTTGGGATTTGAATTTACGGTGGAATATGAGTCTAAGTGTTTGAGAGGATATTGGAGAAAGTTAAGGATGGTATGAGGGTCAAATAAGGCTAAGTATAGGTATTTTCTCTTGTGGGAAGGCTTAGGCCCAAGACATAAAATTCATGGACCAAACTAAAGAAAATGACTCGAATAAGGTATTGGCGCGTCGAGTGGAGGACGCGCCTGGATATTGTTTTGGGCTCACATCAAAAATTCGGATTTTGCTACGGTTGCTTTAAAATCTGGGTTAGACCTTTTTCCCCTATGTTTGAGCCCCTAAACAAGAATATGAAGTCAGATTTTCGAAAAAATACACGGATTTTAAGATATATGGAAATTATGATTCCGGGTACTTCTGAGGCACATTTTTAGGCACTTTTTGGGGTCGTTTCAATATCTCCCCCTTGAGAACATTCATCCCTGAATGTCAAAGAAACATACAAGAGAAGAGTAATCGTAACGAGATTAGCCCCAACAAGAATGCACAACATACTTTAAAGCAACATTTTCAAAATCTCAACTTAAGTGTAACAATCGTCATGAACTTGTCAACATAAACATGAGCGCATGCAATAACATAGGGGCTGAAATACAACACTTGGAATCATAGAAATGGACTTGACGTGTTATCATAAACTTAAATAGAGTGAAAAAGATATGGATATTGCTTCTTCATGCTCGTACTAGCTCCCCGAGAGACATATACAATAGACGACTCCACCAAAAAGGGCCTTGATGAGCACCACATCATTATTAGTTAACTTCTCCACTCATCCATCTACTCCTTCACTGAGGCTTTCCCCTAAGTCATCTTATCCTCCATATCACCCACCATCTCAAAGAGTTCTATAGCACTAGAGCCACCAGCACATCTCCTCAACCTAGAAACATGAAGACCTGAACAAACCATATCCATATCCATAGGCAAATCCCATCCATAAGCAACCCTACCAACTTCCTCTACACTCTAAAAGGACTCACAACCAAACTCAATAGTCAACCTTAACCACACCTATTCCACTTGTTTCCATAAACTATCATCTCCCCCTTGGGAGACAACATCCACTCTACCATCTTTCCACCCAAAACTTCCAACTCTAATAAGGCAGAATCAAGGCTTTGCTTAAACTAGACCTCCTCAACCAAGAAGATTGGAACCACCAAGAGCACTATACTACTATTCTCAACTTCCCTCTACCTAACTTCCAATCTAAAGAACCGATGGACCCCACTAGTCTCCTCCTTGCCACCATTATCCACACACACTAGGCTACTTAGAGAACCAACCAAAACACTAGCCTTAGCAGAGAAACTAATGCACACTCATACCATAATCCTTAAGGAGCTCTAACCACCTCCTTGTTACCCACCATTCACGCTCATCATATTTAACAAATAATCGCTCATTTCCCAAGAGTTGCAACACTACCGCCAAATGATTTACTAGCTCTAAATAAACCAATACTTCATTATTAGAGGTCACCACAAACATGCCAAGGTAGGGTTTTAAGACCCTATTCATGAAACCCATAAACACAACCAATGCATAAGCCAACCAAACAACTCTACCAATATTAATAATGCTTACTTGGAGACAAAACTCGAACCAAAGATCAATCTTAGTGAAGTGACTAACCCATTGTAGTTGGCCCAACAAATCGACAACCCGAAACCATCATATTACAATCTTACGGGTTCTACAATCATTGGAAACATGTTATGCAAGTAGTCCAAACTATCCCAAGACCTCCAACACATTAAGCTAAGTTCATCCAAGATCATAACGCAAGACTTCTATGCAATAAGAACATGGGGAAACCTTTCTAGATCAATTGAACCTTAGGACAAGAACGGACCTACCTCTTTTGCTACCACTTGACAACCCTTCACTCAAAGATGGGTTCAATAGAGGGTCTGAATCTAACTCTTCATGTCCTACCACCAAAGGAGACACAACATGCATGCAACTATTCCATTCCAAGTACAATATCAAAATTCACCGCACCAACTTCAACAAATCACAAGGCAAGACATAATGCAAGATGATCATGGAATAATGCTTATGGACTTTCTAGCAACCCAAAAGAATAAAGAAAGAGACAATGGCGCACCGTCCCTAACAATGCACTCACATCTAAGTCAAGGAAACTTCAACACACTTGTAGCAACATCGAGCGCCCCATCTACCTCTTGCCTCCTTTGAAGAGCATAGAATCGATTACGTCTTGGAGAACCCCCTTGATCAACTTCACCACCCTTGCCCTTGTTGCCCTTACGGGGACAATCATTCATCTTTCGAACTATCTCCTTACATCTATAACAAGCATCGGTACCTCTCAAGCATGGGTTGTCATGGTATCTACACACCTTGGGCATCTAGCATAAGGCACCATAACACTTCTTTCCTCAGGACTCTGGAACTTTCCTTCAAAATGGGCCCTCTTGACCTCCTTACCCCTCTTCTTCCTCATCTTTTCTTCCTCCAGTTGTTCGACATAAGTTATCAACCAGAATAAATCGATGTCACCAATCAACATTGCAGACTAGCATTCCTCACTCACCAAGTTGTAGACACCCATCAACAGTTTATTCATCCTAGTCCTTGCATCGGACACCAATTGAGGAGCATATTTTGAAAGTTCGGTAAACTTGAGGGCATACTCCCTCACACTCATAGCACCTTGTTTCAAGTTCATGAACTCCACCAATTTAACTTCCCTAAGCTCAAGTGGGAAGAACCGATTAAGAAAAGCCACATTGAACTCCTCCCATAGAACCACATTACCATTTCCCTTCTCCCCCCTTTCATTGATCATACCATATTTGAGTTACCCCTTTAAGTTGGTAGACCACCAACTCCGCCATTTCATTCGGCCCAACATCCATGATAGTCAAAATCTTGTAGACCTCATCAATGAACTCTTGTGGATCTTCATCTACCTTTGACCCATAAAACACCGGAGGATTCATCCTCATGAAGTCCCTTACCTTAGCTCCCGAGATAGTAGCATGAGGGGCTTTGGCCCCTTGGTTGACTTGATTGGCCACAGCTTGGGCAAGCATAGTGAGAGCATCCCGGAGCTCACCATTGGTAGGTTGCTCCTCGGGAGTTTGGGCCCTTCTTCTTCGAGTGTCATACATGATCTAGCATAGCTAAGAACAATCATTAAGGGGGAAAACTTACTCCAACTCTGTGGAATGACTTAGAACATGAAGAAGGGAAATAATTTCTAAAACGTCTCATAGCCTCCTACTCATAGTTGTGGTAGGCAACACGACCATGAATAAGACTCTAATCGACGTAGTGTGTTGAAATCTGAGGATCTAACAACCTAGTGCTCTGATACCATCTTTGTCACGACCCAAACCTAGGTCCTAGACGTGACCCATGAATAAGGAACCCAAAGGAACCCCAAACAAGCTTCATAGCATATCATCACACATCCTTGGTCGTGGAAGCAAGATAGTTCATCATAAGTAACACAAACAAGGGGAAATCGGGACTATGGGAGAGAGACTCATATTTAAACAGCTTGAATATCATAAGTGATTCAAAGCTCAAGCATAATACATATCTTGTCTAACAACACTCCTAACATAGATCTTAGCGGGGGCCAAGACAAGCAACCGGGCTCATCCTCATAGTCAAAGTATACCAAAAAGGAAAGATAGTCTTTAATACATACTGTAAGAACATAGATATTGCCCTCGGATATGAGGACTCACCAACTAGCTTGAATGGAAGCCACTAACCACGTGGAGGAGGATGATGACCAAATGGAGCTCTAGTTCCTACATGGTAACATCATGTAGGCATAATGTATGCATTAGTACGTTTGAATGTACTAAGTATGTAGGAAGCAATGCAACAAGAGATATGCAACATAATCGAAATTATAAACATAGACAATGGATAGCATAGTAACGATATGACATGTATGAATGATGCTTGAAGTAAAATCATGCTTATATAAATCATAACACATAAGTAGAAGAAGACCATCATCATAGACCAAGCAACTAGTGCTTAGAATGCAAGGTTTGGCACCCCCTTGGAGGGTAATCAAGGTATATATCCCTTAATCGGTAGATGAATATCACACCCTTCATCAAGGTGTCCAAGGTATCAACCCCTCAACAATGGTTAATGGACATCCCACCCTCCAATTAGGTGGTCAAGGCATCAACCCCTTGCTGGTTAATGGACATCACACCCTCAAATTAGGTGGTCAAGGTATCAACCCTTTACTGGTTAATGGACATCACACCCTTCAATTAGGTGGTCAAGGTATCAACCCCTTAACAATGGTTGATGGACATCACACCCTCCACCAAGGTGGTCATCTTATAATAAGATATATACATCTCATAATCATAAAGCATATAAACATTCATTTCATCATCGTAAAGTCATTCAACTCATAAGACATGTTTTGGACCCTTAATTCCTCAAGAAACCACATCCGGACATTTTACCATAACACTTACAGAGTGTGTAGTGCTAGTCTAAAATCATGCAATTTAAGAGTGAACTCATGCTAGTAAATTCAGTGTAAAAGCTTCAATAGATACTTGGTAACACCCTCAAGCAATAGACATCAAAATGCTTAATCAAACCTCACAATAGGTCTTAGTTTCATAGGCCAAAACATAGCAAAACAGTAACAATTTCCTAAACCCCAACATAGTGTGCAGTGGTTTTCACAATAGATAAGACCCATGAAAAAATCAACTTTAAATCATGAAATTTTTTAGTAAAGAGAGCTTGGGTACCATGGATGAAAGGAACCCATGAAACAAACCCACATACCTTTGCTTTGGAGATGGACTTGAGAAAGATTGGAGATGGAAACTTGAAGCTCGTATGAAATCCTTGATGAAATCCTTAAGATTGGTTTTGAGTTTTGGGATTTGAATTTAGGGTGAAATATGAGTCTAAGTGTTTGAGAGGATATTGGGGAAAGTTAAGGATGGTATGAGGGTCAAATAAGGCTAAGTATAGGTATTTTCTCATCTGGGAAGGCTTAGGCCCAAGACTTAAAATCTTAGACCGAACTAACAAATGACGCGCCTCGACACTGTTTTGGGCTCACTTTGAAAATTCAAATTTTGCTACGGTTGCTCTAAAATCGGGTTAGACCCTTTTCCTCTAAATTTAACCCACTATACAAGAATGTGAAGTCAGATTTTCAAAATAGTGCACGAATTTTGAGATATATGGAAATTATGATTTTGGTCACTTCCGAGGCACATTTTTGGGCACTTTTTAGGATAATTTCAAGTTCGGTTGATTAGACGAGAGCACATCAATAGAATCATGTCAATTAATATCTTTTCCTGTTCATTACTACCTTGGTCCAATCAGTAACACTAGGCAAGTTCTAATGCTGGCCACCATCAGAAAACATGTAAAACAAAGAGAGTTAATTAATACATGGGCGCATACTTTCCAAAAATTTTGATTTATCCGATTTTACCTTGTTATTTCTTCATGGTTCCCACAACCCTAGTTGTGGATTTAGCTACTCATGATTTGTATAGATACAAAATTTATGAATTTGAATAACATAATAAAGCACTTTCACAATTGAATTAAGAAAAAGCAAATCCAAACTTCAAAGAGAATTACAAGATTAAAGATAAAATCAAAGGACAAGTGTTTCTCAAAACTCTCCAATGTTATCTCTACTCAATGTCACTTTTTTTCCTCTCTAAGTGGTGAACTCTCGATGTACTATATGAAAAATAACCTAAAAAGGCTTATTTATAATATTTGAAATATAAGTCCTAAGCAAAATGGGATAGTTGGGTCAGCAAGCCTCATAAACCGATCAGGTCGTATTGCATTTCATGGCCCGTGGTTGGGGTCTCATAAAGTGTTGCTGAAAACTTGGACATGAGATCTACGATACCCCTCTATGACCCGTAAAGTATTCTACGGCCCCTATGGGGGATTTTATCTAATGAATCTTTAGAAAGTCCCTCATCTCTAATTCTCAGGGCACAAAATATGTTCTACGTCTCGTAAATCAATCCACGACCCGTCTACATGTTTGTAGAACAAATTTAGAAAATCAGCCCCTCACAAATTGTCCATGAAACCTACTTCACAGCCTGTAGAATGATCTATCCCTCATCAATGGTCTCGTACTTCACCAAAATCAACAACTTCTACATTTTCTTCCCAAAATCAAGGTCAGCCTGGAATGTTGCAAATAAAACCCAAAAAAACACATAAAACCAACTAACATCTCATTGAGAACACACAAAACTCCAAGTTTTAAGCACTAAAAATATTGTATTTTGCCAGCAGATCAACACCCTTAACTCAAAAATGTTGCTTGTCCTCGAGCGACGGACTCAATTTATATAAGTAGTATAGTAACACACAAACCTCAACTCAACGGCATACATCACATCAAACTTAAACTCAGATACCCACACCACATTTTTCAAAACTGAATCAGATAGCCATCTAGCAAACCAATACCGACTCATGCATGTGACAACACAACTATGACAAGTGAGTACTATCGACAATTCACATTCACTGAATAAGTTTAATGCTAACAATGCAATGCAAGTATCTTTACAAAAAGAAGTCCAATATCTCACTCTCAATGATGTTATACTGTATAACCTTGGAACTATGCAAAACCACTCACCCTCACAAAAGATATTCATGCATCATGCCTAATACAATAGGCTTTCCCCTATACTCATTACTAAGATCTTTGACTCCTTGGATTAGGATCACTTTAGGACTTTATAGGCTTGTAACATAGGCTCAAGGGGCTTTGTTATGGTATTTTAGGAACATAGTGACTAAAGGTCCTCCTTGACACTGGTTTTTCCTAAATTTTCGCCCTACCAATACTGATATTTTTTATCTCATTCTCCTTTCTCCTATTTCAAGCTTTTCTAGGTACTTTCTTTTCATTTTTCAGCTTTTTGCCCTTGCTTTTACACTTCATTTTTTTCTTTTAAACTCACAACTAAGGCATCACTTATTTTTCTTGCACGCAGTACATGATTTTTCTTTTTTTCTCTATATCACTAACTTTCCTCCTTATTTTTCTGTTTCACCCTTACACTAACCACCCTCAACTTAGGCTTTTGGCATGAGTTGAGGTGCACATTATCCATCCGCAGAACCAGGGCCACTTTTGGTAACCAATCTCAACTTAGGCTAAAGCCTTAGTCAAGGTGCACAATGCTCAAGGAAGGACCAGGGTTAATTTCAGGATTTTTCAACTTACAAGGCTAGGTTAATTAAGTGTTTACAAAGAATTTGTAAATGTGAGGCTCAAACATTAAGATCAAGGGATACATTGCAGCTTTGGTTGGTCATTTAGGCTAAGTGGCCTTTTAAGAACGATGGCATATGATCCTTTCCTAATCCAATTAATCAACAGTCTAACTTAAAGTAATAAGGCAAGTTCTGAATTAACACACAACACATAAAATTTTGCAATTTAGGCTCACACTCACATGGCATTGACTACATTATTGACAAAAGACTCTTAGATTATGCTTTTTATCTCAATTAAACCTCACTTATCAGAACAAGCATTTTCAACATACCTAAACATGCACGGTTGCTATCTAGACTAACTTAATCAAAATTTTGGTGGGTATCGTTTTTCAAACAAAACACAAAAACATGTTGTATGCCATGGATATTAGTATTATATGCTACAAATACTACCTAAACATCCTCAACATGCTGGTTCAATAGAAAATAAACATCCATGGGAAAAAAAACACATGCAAGAAAACCCCAGGATAAAAAATTAGGGTAGTTATGGACCCAAGCTACTTACACTTTGCTGAGGCCCATAACTACCCACACCCCACCGAAAAAAGAGATGCATTCTCTCCATGCATACAATCAAAGAAAAATTCAATCTAGGGGTCATAAATCATACCTGGGTGCCTAAGCACTAGTATTAACCTTGGGTTACCTCCCAAGAAGCGCCTAAATTATTGTTGCGGCATAACATAGATGGCTTGAATGCTCAGACTTCCTCAAGATTTTGTGCTCCCTTGTCAACTACTATAGAAGGTTTAGAGATACTCCCCTCACCACTAGTCGTATTCATCTTGTAATGTTCAGTATCCTTTAGGTCTTGAGTTATGGTGCCGGGCATCATGCCCCTCTAGATCTAAATTCAATTGAGTTAATACATGTCCAAAACTGATGGTCGAGTCATTTGATCACGTCAGAGTGATATTTGATTTTCGGATTTATACTGACAAAGCTGGACTTAATCTCTCTCAAGTTCTTATCATATGCATCGGCCTTTCTCAACAACTGGTTGAGCATCACCTTAACTCTGGAATTACTAGCACCCATACCAAGATTGTGGGAGGTAGGTAATGGCTGCTCCTATAGTCATCCTTGTTGTCACGACCTAAGCCTAGGGCCTAGTCATGAAACGGTGAATGGGAAGTCCGAAGACAGCCCAAACAAGCCTCTAAGCACATCTTATACATATCCTTGGTTGCGAAAATGAACATAAACATCAACAAGAGTCAAGTTTAAAAAGAGAAGTGGGACTAAGGGAGGTCTTTCATAAACATAGAAACATAAGAAGAGTCAAGCTCAAAAGCACATACAAACTTAGTATCCAACAACACCTCTACTTTAGAATAGAGCGGGGGCCAAGACACTTCCTCGGCTCACCCTAATATTAAAAAGTGTTCAACGTAAAAAGAGAAGTCTCAACATAGCATGGGTAATATACTTATTGTCCTCCAAATTGAGGATTCACCAAATATTTTCTTCAAAGTACCAAACTAGCCATGTGAAGGAGGATGATCGAAAGGAGCTCTAGTCCCTACATGGTAATATCATGTAGGCATAGAGTATGCGTTAGTACATTTGCATGTACTAAGTATGCAAGATGGAATGCAACAAAGATATAAGCCAATATATTCAAATGCTAATCATAATCAATGGACACACCCTCAGTATGGCATGCATGATCAATGCTTGTAACAGAACATGCTTGTAAAATATTTAACTTGCATAACATATCATACATATGTGGGAAGAGACCTCAACAGACATAGCAAGCAGCTAAAACTTAGAATCCAAGGCATGACAACCCCTCGGTATAGGTGACCGGGCATGACACCCTCGGCGAAGTGTGATCTACTTGCTAAGGCAAACCAAACATGATAACATGAACTAGAAGGATCCACTAGTATAGTAAGGGTAAAATATATTATCCGATGGTGGCACATAGTTTAGAAACTAAAGACTTTATATAAGGACCTATTGTGTCGAGCCCCCATCTTAAGCCTCAATTGGTAATAAGTCTAATCCCACGAAGTATTTGAAATAATCATAACTTGAATAACTTGTAAGAAACATGATAACATGGCATAAGTAGCTCTTTCGCATGCTTGACCTCTACTAGTGAGCCTTACTTGAACATGACGGTAAATAATAATCATACATGATCCCTTGCCTTGACATGAGTAGTTCACAAAAGGTTAAAATCTTGAAATAGGACTCAACTTGATACTTGTACAATCACAGATACTTTTCATGAAGTAAATACATGCTTGAAAGCCCTTAATCATCATGAAGTCGCTTGCTTGGAAATCATGTAATAGTTTATCAACAACTTGGGATCTTGTCATGTAATTTCATCAAAGACATGGTGGGTTCATGATACTTATTCAAAATCATGCAACTAAAGAGCAAACAAGAGGAGTAAAATCAATTCAAAATCAACCCACCAATATTGTAATAAAACCCCCATTTGGGGTATCTTAAAATCCATCACAAAAGCTCATAATAGTTCATAGTTTCATAACTCAAATCATGAATAGTCTCAATAGACAAGATCAATTCATGGAATAAGCTTGAAATAGATGATCATGCATAATCAATCAATACTTGACAATAACCCCAACATGATTTATGTTAATAATTCATAATAAGAGATACCCATAGATAATATAACTTGAAATTATGCAATTTTCAAAAAAGGGATTGGGCTCTATGGGTGAAAGGACCTATGGATGAAGACCCACATACCTTAAACCTTGAATTTCCTCAGATTAACTTGCAGGAAACTTGAAGCTTGAGATGGGCTCTTGAGTTTCAGAATTAAGCTTGAAATCCTTGAATTTGAATGAGAGATTTTGAGAAAGTCTTGGAGAGGTTTTAGAGAGGGTTTTGAGAGTTATAGAGTAGAAAAATGGCCAAGTATGGAAGACTTCACATTTAAATGGGCATGGGGCTATTACCCCAATGCCCTTGGACGTAATTAAAAAAATGGGGATAATGTTGCACTATCCTACACTAGTCCGCACCCCAGGCACGTCACGGCTTGGGCGTGGACAATCATTGGAATTCAAAAATTAATGAAAATTATTTTTTGCTACGAGTCTTCTAAAATCCGAGTTATACTCGTTTCCCACTCAATTTAGGCCCCAATCAAGAATATGAAGTTGGATTTTTGAAATCACGCATGGATTTTGAGATATTTGAAAATTACGATTATGGGGCATTCCAAAGAACATGAGAGGTGTTTCAATATCTCACCCTTGGGAACATTCATCCCCGAATGTCAAAGAAACATGCGTAAGAGAAGTAATCATGAAGAAATCAGCTCGACATGAATGCAATAAATGCACTTAAACATCATTTTCAAAAAGTCTCAACATGAATGTCAAAAATCACCATAAACTTGTTACCATGAACATGAATGCATGCAAAAATGACATGAGGGCTAAAACTTAAGATTTGAAATCATAGATGGGACTTAATTCATTACCTTTAGCTTGATTAGAGTGGAAGAGATATGGATATCGCTTTTTCATGTCCGCTTTGGCTTCTCATGTAGTACTTTCAACTTGTTGATTCCTCCAAAGGACCTTGATGAATGCTACATCTTTGTTTCTCAACCTTTTCACTTGTCTATCCCATATCTCCACCAGGACCTCCTCATAGGTCAAATTATCTTCCACAACACCCACAACCTCTAAAGGCACTATACCACTTGGGTCACCCACACATTCCTCAACATAGACACATGGAAGAACGGATGAACCATCTTCATATCCATAGGTAATTCCAATTCATAGGCAACCTTACTAATTCTTCTCAAAATTCTATAAGTCCCCACAAACCTTGGGCTCAATTTTCCTTTCTTGCCAAATCGGAACCCTTCATGGGTGAGACCTTCAAGTAAACCCAATCATCAACACTAAACTCAAGGTCTCTTCTCCTAACATCGGAATGAGACTTTTGTATACTTTGAGCCATCTTCAACCTCTCTCTTATCAATCTCACTTTCTCCAAAGCTTCAATAACCAAACCCGGGCCCAACACCGCCAACTCCCCCATATCAAACCACTCTACAGGGGATCTACAATGCCTACCATAAAGAGCTTCAAAGGAATCCATGCCAATAATAGAGTGGCGGCTATTGTTGTAAGAAAACTCAATAAGTGGAAGATGTTCATCCTGACCACCCTTAAACTCCAAAACACAAGCTCTAACCATATCCTCAAAAGTTTGGATAGTCCTTTTGGCTCGACCATCCATTAGAGGATGAAAAGTCGTGCTAAGCTTGACCTTAGTACCAAGACCCCTTTGGAAGACCTCCAAAAATGAGAAGTGAATTGAGCACCACAATCCGAAATGATAGACAAGGGTACCCCATGCAATTTAACCAAACCATGAATATACAACTTGGCATAATCTTTGGCACCATAAGTTGTTTAACCTGTAGAAAGTGAGCTGACTTTGTCATTCTATCAACAACATTTTGCATCAAAACACACCCCTAACTAATTTTTAAGGTATCACAATAAACCACAAACCCTTCTAACCCTTCCGGTAAAGCCTAGATAGGAGAGGAGATATGCTTGTCATTCAAAGTTTGAAAACTCTTTTCACATTCGTCGGTCCAAATATATTATGCCTTCTTTTGGGTCAATTTTGTCATAAGGGAAGCAATAGAAGAGAAACCATTGACAAACCTCTAGTAGTAACCCGCCAAACCCAAGAAACTTCTAATATCCATCAAAGTCAAGGGCCTAGGCCAATTCCCTGTCATTTTCGTTTTCTTAGGCTCCACTTTAATGCCATTACCCAACACCACATGCCCTAGGAATGCAACTTCTTTCAACTAAAATTCGCACTTCTCATATTTAGCAAACAACCTCTCATTCCTAAAAATTTACAGCACCACTTTCAATTTATTCACATGCTCTTCTTCACTCCGAGAATAAATCAATATATCATCAATAAAGACCACCACAAACATATCAAGGTAGGGTTTAAAGACCCTATTCATGAGATCCATAAATATTGTCAATGCATTAGTCAAGCCAAAAGATATTAGCACAAACTCAAAGTGCCTATACCTATTATGAAAAGCCATTTTGGAAATATCATACTCCTTCACTCTCACTTGGTGGTATCTGGACCTAAGATCAATCTTAGAAAAGTGACTAGCCACTTGTAGCTGATGAAAAAGGTCATCAATCCTTGGTAGAAGGTACTTGTTCTTTTTAGTGACTCTATTGAGTTGCCAGTAATCAATGCACATTCTAAGAAAGCCAGTCTTTTTCTTTACAGACAACACCGGTGCACCCCAAGGTGACTTGCTAGGCCTTATGAAACCCTTCTCCAAAAATTCCCTAAATTGATCCTTCTACTCCGCCGAGGCCATATGGTAAGGGGGAATGGAAATAGGTTGTGTATCGGGGAGGAGGTCTATACCAAAGTCTATTTTCCTTTCGGGAGGAGTACCAAGAAGCTCATTGGGAAAGACAT
This sequence comes from Solanum medicagineum, assembly GCA_026153255.1. Lineage (NCBI taxonomy): Eukaryota > Viridiplantae > Streptophyta > Magnoliopsida > Solanales > Solanaceae > Solanum > Solanum medicagineum. The sequence goes on along the minus strand of JAPFFP010058753.1, from coordinate 8,428 downwards.
CAAGAAACTCATTGACCACCGAAACCGGCTCAATGGGAAGGACTTTAGACTCAACATCCCTAACCCTTACAAGGTGATAAATGCAACCCTGAGAAATCAATTTTTGGGCTTTAATACAGGAAATGAATCTACCCTTGACCACCATATTACGACTTTCCCACTCAAGGTGAGCTCATTACGGAATTGGAACCTAACCTTGCGGGCTTTACAGTAAATGGAAGCATGATATACAAGTAACTAATCCATCCCAAGAATAATATCAAAATCCACCAAGTCAAGTTCAAAAAAATCATAAGGCAAGACTCTATGCAATATGAACATGGACAATCTCTATAGACTATTTTAGCAATAATGGACTCACCAACGGTAGACACTTCATAAGGATCATACAACAATTTGGGACATACATGAAGTTTGTTGGCAACAAAAGGAGTAATGAAAGAAAGAGTGGCACCCGAATCTATCAAAAAATGCACATCATAATCAAAAACCTTTAACATACCGGTAATAACATCGGGAACCTCATCCATGCCTTACCTTCCTTGGAGAGCATAAAACCTATTTTGCCTTGGAGCATCCCCTTGTTGGCCTCTCTTTGCCCTTTGACTGGCATTAGCTCCTTGTTCTTGAGGACGACCATCTCTACCCTTGTTTTGAGCATGAGGACAATGAATAACCTTGTGACCCATCTCATCACAACTAAAACAAGCATTAGAATTCTTCAAACATGGATCACCACGGTTTCTCCCACACTTTTAGCACTTAGGATGGGTCATACCACCATGCCACCTTGGAATCTTGGGTTAGACACCCTATTATTGGCAAACCTCTTGTTAGGAGCATCGGAGGACCCTTGGCCCTAGCACTTGTGGCCTTGATGAAATCGTCCACCCTTAGAACTTTGGAAGCCACCCTCAAACCGAGCCCTCTTGGATTCCCCACTTCTTCTTTTTCTAAGATTTTCCCCCTCAAGTTATTCGGTATATGTCATGAGCCGAGAAACATCCATATCACTTACAAGCATTGCAATACTGTACTCTTCATTTACCAAGTCGGACACTCCCGCAACAAACTTGTTCATTCTAGCTCTAGGGTCGGCAAACAAATGGGAAGCATACTTTGAGAACATGTTGAACGAGGGTATACTCCCTCACACTCATGGAACCTTGCCTAAGATTCATAAACTCTATCATCTTAGCCTCTCTCAACTCAATCGCGAAGAACCAATTGAGGAAGGTAGCTTTGGACTCCTCACAAGGAATAGCATTATCATTTCTCCTCTCCAATTTCCATTGAGTAAAAAAAATTTGGGCCACACCTTTGAGTTCGTAGGCTACTAATTGTGCCTTCTTCTCCGAATTTACCCCTATGATAGATAGAATCTTATACATCTCATCGATGAACTCTTGAAGATCTTCCTCCTCCTTGGACCCATGAAACTCCGGAGGGTTCATCGTTTTGAAATCCCTTACCTAATAGGCCGGAGTAGGAGGAGGAGCTTGGGCCCCTTGGTTCATTTAGTTAGTCATTGCATAGGCCAATATTGTGATGGCATTCTGGAACACATCATGGGCCACCCTCTAACTTGAGGAGTTTGAGAAGCGGGAGAGGCCGGTTGCTCCTCGGGTGTACGGGCTATCCTTAGTCTTCCTCTTTGTAGCGGCATGATCTAGAAGAGCAAAGAGCATTCGTTAGGGGAAAAAGCCTTATCTTTAAATCTAAAGCATGATATAGATCATGAAGAAGTGAAACATTTTCTAAAACGCCTCATAGCCTCCCATTCATAGTTGTGGCGCCCTTCACAACTATAAATAAGAATCTAATCATTTGGTGTATTGGATATTCGAGGACCATTAATAACCTAGTGCTCTGATACCAAGCTTTTTATGACACAAGCCTAGGTCCTAGTTGTGACACGGCTAATGGGAAGTTCGAAGACAACCCAAACAAGCCTCTTAGCATATCTTGTGCACATCCTTGGTTGTAGAAATGAAAATAAACATCAACAAGAGTCGAGTATAAAAAGGGAAGTGGGACTTAGGGAAGTCTTTCATAAACATAGAAACATAAGAAGAGTCAACCTCAAAAGCATATATAAACTTAGTATCCAACAACACCTCTACTTGAATAGAGCGGGGGCCAAGACATTTCCCGAGCTCACCCTCATATTAATAAATGTTCAACATAAAAAGAGAAATGTCAACATGGCATGAGTAATATAGTTATTGTCCTCGGAATCGAGGACTCACCTAATACTTTCTTCAAAGTACCGAACAAGCTACGTGGAGGAGGATGATCGAAAGGAGCTCCGGTCCCTACATGGTAATATCATGTAGGCATAGAGTATGCGTTAGTATGTTCGAATGTACTAAATATGTGCGGTGCAATGCAACAAAGACATAAACCAATATATTCAAAATGTATAATCATAATCAATGAATATATACTCTTAATATGACATGCATGAACATGCTTGTAAAATATTTAACTTGCATAACATATCATACATATGTGAGAAGAGACCTCAACTGACATAGACCAAGCAGCTACAACTTGGAATCCAAGGCATGACACCCCCTTGGTATAAATGACCGGGCATGATACCCCCCGGCGAAGTGTAGTCTACTTGCCAAGGGAAACCAAACATGATAACATGAACTAAATGGATCCACTAGTATAGTAAGGGTAAAATATATCATCCTACGATGGCAAATAGTTTAGAGACTAAAGACTTTATATAAGGACCCCTTATGTCGAGCCCCCATCTTAAGCCTCAATCGATGCTAAGTCTAATCCTACAGAATACTTGAAATAATCATAACTTGAATAACTTGTAAGAAACATGATAACATGACATGAGTAGCTCTTTCACATGCTTGACCTCTACTGGTGATCCTAACTTGAACATGAGAGTAAATAATAATCGTACATGATCCCTTGCCTTGATATGAATGGATCACAAGAGGTTAAAATCTTGAAATAGTGCTCAACTTTATACTTATAAAATCATGGATACTTTTCATGAAGTAAATACATGTTTGAAAGCCCTTAATCATCATGAAGTCTCTTGACTTGTAAATCATGTAATAGTTTATCAACAACTTGAGAATTCTTGTCATGTAATTTCATCAAACACATGGTGGGTTCTTGATACTTGTTAAGAATCATGCAGCTAAAGAGCAAATAAGAGGAGTAAAATCAATTCAAAATCAACCCACCAATATTGTAATAAAACCCCCCATTTAGGGTATCTTGAAATCCATCACAAAAGCTCATAATAGTTTATAGTTTCATAGCTCAAACTATGCATAGCAATAGACAAAATCAATTCATGGAATAAGCTTGAAATAGATGCTCATGCATAATCAATCAATACTTGATAATAACCCCAACATAATTTACTTTCAGAATTCATAATAAGAGACACCCATACGTAATATAACTTGAAATCATGCAATTTTCATAAAAGGGAAGGTTGGGCTCCGTGAGTGAAATGACCCATGAATGAAGACCCACTTACCTTAAACCTTGAATTTCTTGAGATGAACTTAAAGGAAACTTGAAGCTTAAGATGGGTTCTTCAGGTTCCAAATTGAGCTTGAAATCCTTGAAATTGAATGAGAGATTTTAATAAAGTCTTGGAGAGGTTTTAGAGAGTGTTTTGAGAGTTATAGAGTTGAAAAATGGCTAAGTAAGGAAGATTTCACATTTAAATGGGCATGGGGCTATTACCCCAATGTCCTTGGACAAAATAAGAAAATTGGGAAAGATGTTACACTGATCCGCATCCAGTCTGTGATGCAGATAAGACGCGGAGGGACATCTTACACTAGTCAACATACCAGGCGCATCGTGGCCAGGGCGCAGACAGCCACTAGAATTTAGAAATTAGTCAAAATTATTTTTCACTACGGATCTTCTAAAACCTGGGTTTTACCCATTTTCTACTCAATTTTGTCCCCTGATCAAGAATATGAAGTCAAACTTTTAAAATCGCGAATGAATTTTGAGATATATGGAAATTACAATTATGGGGCATTTTGAAGCACACGAGGGGTGTTTCACTTGTGGTCCCCTTCTGTGCCTTCTTCTCGTCCCCTCTGCCTAGTGTGGTAGCTTTCCTGGATGTTTCTAGCCCTAGTTAGTTCTTACGTCTGCTTCATTAGCATCTCTATGTTGGCATTACTTTCAGCAAGCATACGCATGAACTTCTCATTTATTATTGCTTGCTCTGGGCTTATGCCGACCGTACCCAATCATTTGGTGGAAAGCTTATTCATGTTCCTCTACACACGATTCATTTTGGCCGCCATATCCAGCTGCTCAGGAATAATAAATGGCTAGTCTACAAAAAATCCTCTCAACATGATGTCGATATATGCTTGGCTATTTGTATCTAGGTCTCGATAAAAGATCTCCACCAAGATATTGGTGACAATCTTGTGGTCCGGGACACTTCTCAAACACTTAGTAAACCACTCCCAAGTGGTACTGATCGAATCACCAGAAAGTTGCTCAAAGTTGTTGATTTGATATTTCAACTTGAGCTTCTTCGATCTCGAGAAGTACCTCTCTACAAAGGTCTTCTACAATCAGCCCAACTGGTGATCGAACTCTGCAGAAGCTCAGATAGCCATAGTTCTACATTACATTTAAGATACAATGGGAAGAAGAAGTCCCACAACATCCATAGACAGATTTTGTGTTCCCATCATACTCTTACAGACAAATGCAACGTTGTGTAAATGGTCATGAAGATCCTCCTATGGTAAGCCCACAAATAGTCCACGGTTCTACAGCATCTAAAGCAACCCATTTGAAACTATAAACTTTGTGTCAATCGGTAGTGGTGACAACACAACAACTCCAGCAGCCTTCTAAGCCATAGGATTCATCCTGTATTAATTCCAGTGATAGACATTGGCATTAAAATCCTTGGATGTGGAGAAATATCCTTGAGAGGAGGTGGGTCTCATGATCAGCATTCTCATTCTTGTTCTTATTCAGAGCTGCATTGGCCGCGTTATTGGCGTTATCTTAAGCCATTCTTCTCAATGTTTTCTAGATCTCTGGGTCAAACAGAGTCAAGGTTCTGCCTCTACATCTTTTGTTGGGCATACACTACACTTACACCCTGAAAAAGAACAAAAACATCAAAAACCGTAAAATGAGCAAAACAAGGATTAACACTCAAATCACTTGAATTAACCAAGTCTAACCGTATTCCCCGGCAATGGTTCCAAAACCTTGATGTCGCCTAATTTACACCTCCTTTTTTAGGATAAAATGGTTGTTGTCAAGAAATAGAACCTAACTAAGGTTAGGGTCGAACCCAAGGGAATACGTAGATTTAGGAGAATCAAATTAAGGCAATTTGAGTGGTTAACTAACTTACTTCCCCAGAAGGTGGGGTTTGCGATAATCAGTAGAATAGTAAACCTAACTAACACAAGAGTTAAATCAATATGGAGAGAAACTAGGGTTTTGTGTTCCCCATGATTTTTCCTAATGTACTATCACCAGATAAGCTAATTCTTTTCTGGCATGTAACATACATCTTGATAAGTTAAGTTCACCAAACCTTTGGTCCAAGCGAGAGGCAAATTTCACTACTTGACTAGGGCCACCTCCATAGTGTGCATTACTAACCCTTACCTATTAGCTCCAGTACAACATCCCCTTAGTCCAGTTCGTTGATTGAACGGGTATACATCAATTAAATCCGGTTAATTAATCTCTTTTACTATTCATTACTACCTTGGTCCAGTCAGTAACACTAAGCGGGTTGTAATGTTGTCCACCATTAGAAAACATGTGAAACGAAGAGAGTTAATTAATATATGCATGTACACTTTCCAATAATTATGATTTATCTTGTGTTACCTTGTTAGTTCTTCATGGTTCCCACAACCCTAGTTGTATATTTAGCAACTCATGATTTGTGTAGATGCAAGACTTATGAATTGGAATAACATAATAGAGCACTTACACAATCAAATTAAGAACAAGCATATTCAAACTTCAAAGAGAATCAAAAGATTAAAGATCAAATCAAAGTACAAGTGTTTCTCAAAACTCTCCAATGTTATCTCTACTCAATCTCACTATTTTTCCTCTCAAACTGTCGAACTCTTTGTGTACTATATGAAAAATAAAGTTAAAAACTTATTTATAATATTTAAAATACATTTCCTAAACAAAATAGGATAGTTGTGTTGGCCAGCCTCATGAACAAGTTTACTGGCCATATTGCATTCCACAGCCTGTAGTCGGGGTCTTGTAAAGTGTTGTTGAAAATTTGGACCCATCTGAATGTTCGTCGAAACTTCAGAAAATTAGCGCCTCACTGGAATTATCCATGTAACCCACTTCACAGCTCGTAGAATGATCTACGTCCTATAAAGGGTCTCATACATCACCAAAATGAGCAACTTCTGCAGTTTCTTCCCAAAATCAACGCCAACCCTGGAAACCTGCAAATAAAACACAAAAACACATAAAACTAAAATACATCGTATTGAGAAAACTCCAAGCTTTAAGCATCAAAAGTGTTGTATTTTGACAGCACATCAGGAAACCATGACAAGAGTACTTCTATTCAGATGACTCCATCTAAAGAGGAGTCCAGCTCAGTGTTAGAGACAGTGTCTTATGCCACACCACCGACATCACCATCTCCATCTAGTCAGTGGTGCATCAAGGGTATGCGGGGCATTTATGTAGAGGACATGCAGACTATAGAGTGGGGTAATCCAGCTCGCTCAATCTATGAGGAGCCCCGGTCACCCCAAACAGATTAGATAGTGTCCCTAGTCTCCAGGACACTATGATCAGATGCAAGCTCCAGTGGCTGACCAAATTGCTTGGGAGGTACTCTCGACCATGGTGAGGGAGTTCTACGCATCATATGCGTAAGAAGCCCCTCACTCAGCCCAAACTAATGGAGACCAAAGAGAGGGGCCTGCAGGTGGGTATCTCAGAGATTACCATATGTCGCATGCTATTTGGGCCACAGTTCCCTACCCCCTAATTCACAGCTGAGTTCGACCACAGGGTGGGGAAGACGAGGGACATGACCGTGATGAGAGATGCAGTCCACAAAGCTGGGTTGATGAGATGGGTGGCTGGTAGGAACTGGGATCGGCAGATTTCTCAGCATACCATTGAACGCAAATTTGAAGCATAACTGCCCTTGCTTAGGTCCTTTGTCCTTTCTCGCATGATAGCTTTCCCACAGAAGCAGGTTTCGGAACCTGCATGGGTAGCCACCCACTTGAAGCCTATTACTAAGGCTTCACTCAATTTCCCCTCCAAAATATTTGTGGGCGGTTGTTAGATCACGTATCCGACCAACACTTGTGTCGGAGCGTGCAGTACTAGCTTCTAGCATCTTGGTTGGCTACGAGATAGATTGGGGCCCCTCATTGTTGAGCAGATCCACAAGGCCACCTTGAAGATGTTTACCTCCATCCCTTTCCCATGCTTGATCTACACATTCTATCTAGAGTTAGGGGTAGAGAATCTACACCAGCTAGACTTGCTAATTGAGGTCTCCAGCAAGCACCGCACTAGCGAGCTCCCATGCTAGAGATAATCGCCCCTGTGCCACTGCCTGAGGTACCACCCGCCATCACCATTATTGCTGCCACAGAGAATAGGCCCTCTTAGATCGAGGCAGATGAGGAGAAGGGGCCCACTACTTCTGCTACTACATCACATTTCACTTCATCACATACTGCACCCGCGAGCATAGTCTACATGTCCACAGTATCTATTCAGGCCATGGTGCCGTGATTTCACATCTTGAGTCCCAGGTGGTTCAGCAAATTAGGCCTTGGATCCACCAGGCCATCACAAATTCACATGGCCGCATGCAGGCATTCACGATTGCTACTATTCAAGACCGTCTTTTCATTGTGGGTGCTAGCATTCACCTTCGAGGAGAGGGTCCAGTAGAGCTTGAGCACGGCTCAGCCCGGCCCACAGATTTGATGGCCTTACGGACAGAGATCAAATGACTCTGGGCCGATATGACAGTAGTACTGGCAGCACCAGTGACACTACTAGAGAGTACACTCCTAGTGCTAGTGGTAAATCTATTTGCTCCTGAGGAGAGCACATAGCCTTCCCACGGGAAGAGGCCCCATCCTAATGATGATCCAGATATTCTACAAGTACGTGCAGGACTAAAAGAGGAGGAAGAGCATCAGCTTGTCTTGAGAGAGTCGAGACAAGAGAAGGAGAGACGACGGGCTAGTGAGCTAGAGTAGGTGAGAGGTGTTGGCCCCTTCGAACATGGTGCTATGATTAAGATGTCGCACCCCAAGTCCCGTTAGGGTGGACTGGCACCCGTTGCCGATAAGGCCCGGGAGAACCAACCTGTACTATATGCTTACTATACTTATCACATGGGGTTTATACCTTTAGC
>JAPFFP010058743.1:0-27646 GCA_026153255.1 Solanum medicagineum | reverse complement strand
CTCAATTATTTTACTTTGTTTAGGGTAGTGACCTCCTCACAAAACATGTATACACTTGACCCTCTTAAGCGTTAGACACATATATCACCCATTAACACGAGATTCAAACACTTTTTAAAAAAATTGGCGCTAATTTAAACAAACCAAATCATGTTTCATTTGAGTCGCATTAGTACATGAAAGTGTGGGGTGTTACAATAACCTACCTTGGTACCTAAGAACACCATCTCCCTCTTGGGAGAAAACCTCCACCTTACCATCCTTACTAATGGTTTTAATTCCACCAAAGTGGGGCCAAGATCTTGATTAGATTTGACTTCTTCAATCAAGGGAGACTTGGAACGATCTATCACAATCACACTACCATTTTTGGCTTCATTCAATCTAAACCCCAACCTAGCCAACCGATGGACCTCCCTTGCTAGTTCTTTCTTGCGATCCCCCACATGACCATACTCGCCATAGATACCCTACGTAGGGCTTCATCCATAACATTAGCTTTGCCAAGATGGTAACACATACTCATGTCATAATATTTGAGGAACTCCAACCACCTCCTTTTCCTCAAATTTAGATATCTTTAGGTGATACATATTGGAGATTCTTATGGTCGGTGAACACATCCACATGAAACCCATACAAATAGTGAAGCCATATCTTCAAGAAAAATACCACGACCACTAACTCAAGATCATGGGTGGGGTAATTGCGTTCATGGACCTTTAGTTGCCTAGTAACATAGGCAATGACCTTGCCATTTTGCATCCAAACACACCCCAAGCCGACTCTCAAAGTATCAGCGGATGTCAACGTATCTTTCAAAGTTTGGAAACTTCTTCCACATTCATTGATCGATATAAAGTTAGCCTTCTTTCGAGTTAATTTTGTCAAAGGAGAATTAATTGAAGAGAGACCACTAACAAATCTCTGATAGTAACCCGCCAACCCCAAGAGACTCCTAATATCAATTGGAGTAAAACATCTAGGCCAATTTCATATCACCTCCATCTTTTTTGGATCCACTTTAATGCCTTCACCTAACACTACATGCCTTAAGAATTCCACCTCCTTCAACAAAAATTTGCATTTATAGAACTTGGCAAATAGCCTTTCTTTACTCGATGTTTGCAACACTACCCTTAGATGCTTAGCATGCTCCTCTTCACTCTGGTATTAAATCAAAATATTATCAATGAACACTACTATAAACATGTTGAGGTAGGGTTTAAAGACCCTATTCATGAGATCCATAAATATTATCGAGGCATTGATTAGGCTGAAGGACATCAGCATAAATTCAGAATGCCCATATCTTGTCTAGAATGCCACTTTGGAAATATCACGCTCCCTTACCCTCAATTGGTGATATCCGAACTGAAGGTAAATCTTTGAAAGGTGGCTAGCCTCTTGTAATTGATTGAATAGGTCATCTATCCTTGGAAAAGGATACTTGTTCTTCATGACCTTATTAAGTTACCCGTAGTTGATACATATTCTAAGTGAGCCATCCTTCTTACTCAAAAACAACACAGGTGCACCTCAAGGTGACTTACTAGGCCTTATAAACCTTTTCTCCAACAAGTCTTTCAATTGGTCATTTAATTATTTCAACTCCACTGGGGCCATACAATAAGGGGGAAAGAAAATGGGTTAAGTGTTTGGAGGAGGCTATATCGGAGTCTATTTCCCTTTCCGGAGGAATATGGAGAAGTTCATTGGGAAAGACATTTGAGAACTCATTGACCATCGGAATCGACTCTAGAGAAGGGACTTTAAACCCGAAATCCCTAACCCACACAAGATGACAAATGCAACTATTTGGAAATCAACCTTTGAGCCTTAAGATAAGAGATGAACCTACACTCGACCACAGAATCACGACCTTTCTACTCAAGGATGAGTTCATTAGGAAATTGGAACCTAACCTGATAAGTCCTACAATCAATAGTGGCATGATATGAATGTAACCAATCAATCCCAAGAATGATGTCAAAATCGACCATGTATAGTTCAATAAAATCACAATGAAAAACTTTATTCAATATAGACACGGAAAAATCCCTATAGACTTTCTGAGTAAGAATGGACTCACCGATGGGGTAGACACCTCAACGGATTCACATAACAATTCAAAATACACATAAAGTCGATTAGCAATAAATGGTGTAATAAAAGAAAGAGTGCTACCAGGATCCAATAAAGCATATACATCAAGATTATGGATCTTTAACATATTAGTGATAATGTCGGGCACCTTATCAACCCCTTGTCTCCCTTGAAGAGCATAATACCGGTTGTGACATGAAGCACCTTCTTATTGACCACCTTGTGCCCATTGGTCACCATGACCACTTTGTCCTTGAGGACAGCCATTTTACCCTTGTTTGGACATGTCACAATCTTGTGTCCCGTTTTGCCACATTCAAAGCAAGCACCTATGTCTTTGTAGCATCTACCACCATGATTGCTGCCACACCTTCCACACCTAGGAATAATTTTTCCACCATTACCACCTTGATCTCTAGGGTTGGGCACCCTATCATTAGTAAATCTTTGCCCTTAGGCATTATAGGACCCTTTGAAATTTGTGGCCTTGTTGGAAACGACCACCTTTAGTATTTTGAAATCTACCATCAAGCCGAGCCTGCTTGGACTCTAGCATTCTTCTCTTCCTAAGCTTCTATCTTTCAAGTGTTCGGTGTATGTCATGATCCAAGATATGTTTATATCCCCAATGAGCATGGTGGTATGCCACTCTTCATTTATCAAGTCAGATACACTTGAAACAAACTTGTACATCCTTGCCCTAGCATCGGCAATCAAGTGAGGAGCATACTTTTAAAGATAATTAAATTTAAGGGGATATTTATAAACACTCAATAAACCTTGCTTGAGGTTCATGAACTCCATCATCTTCGTTTCCCTTTACTCAATTGGAACAAAGCGATCAACGAAAGCAACTTTGCATTCCTCCCAAGCGATGGGATCATCATCCACCCTCTCTATCTTTCATTGATTGTACCATGTTTGAGCAAGCCCCTTGAGTTGGTAGGCCGCTAATTTCGCTTTCTCTTCCGAACATACCCTTATTGTAGCCAATACTTTGTACACTTCGTCGATGAACTCTTGGGGGTCTTTTTCTACTTTTAAGCCATAAAACTCCAGGTGATTCATCCTTGTGAAACTCTCACCTTTGAAGCCGGAGTAGGAGCATGAGGAGCTTGAACTCCTTGATTGGCCACGACCCTTGCCGAAAGGGTGACCACATTTTGATACTCGACATAGGTGACTCCTCATTTCGCTTGGGGAGCTTATGGGGCCAGAGGGGCCAGTACACCCTTGAGGATGGGAGCTCTTTGTGTCATTCATCTTGGCGGCATAATCTAAAAGAACAAAAGACCACCCATTAAATATAGGAAACCATATTTCAAATTGAAAGCAAGACATAGGATATGAAGAAGTAAACCATTTCCTAGAACACCTCATAGCCTCCCATTCATAGTTGTGATGCACTTCACAACCCTGAATAAGACTTTACTCGACACAGTGTGGTGGATTTTGAGGACCATTTACAAACCTAGTACTCTGATACCAAGGTTTGTCATGCCCCAATCCAAGGGTCTAGACTGGACATGGCAAATGGGAACCCCAAAGAGATCCCAAACAAGCCTCTTAAGCATATATAGCATATCCTTGGTTTTGAGAAAACATAGATGAGAAATAAACACATAGCACAAAATTTCTAAAGGAACAAGGCTTTTGACTCATGCTATGGGGATGTTTTAGGGGAGAGGATAAGCATGAATCACATGGCAAACAAATCTAAGGGGTGGGTGATGTCGCTCAAACAGTACCTTTCACTTTGAGGATAAAGCGATCATCATAGTAAAAAACCTAACCAAGGTTAGGGTTGAATCCCAAGGGAATACAGGGCTTTTCAACTTTGATTCACCAACAATCAATTCGAATATCAAACAACTTAATTCTTAAGAAAGGGGATGGTCTGCAATGATCGATTGAAAATTAAACTTAAACTAGTAAAATGGAGAAACAATCAAAATTGGAGAGTAACACGGAAAATTGTGTTCCCCATGATTCACTAACTCAAACACCCAAGATAACACAATCTAAATTGGGACATTGCATGCAGGATCGTAACTTAAGTTCTTCCAACCCTTGGGCAAAGGTGAAGGTCAAAATTCACTATGGTGCTTGGTCGGCTACCATAGTGTGCTAAAATAACCATTACCCATTGTCCCAGTCAATCTCGCCTTGGCTGATTTTGGTTGATTAGACGAGAACACATCAATCAAATTTTGTCACCCATTTCCTTTTCCTATTCATCACTACCTTGATCGGGATCATGACACTAGGCGGGGTTTAATATTGGCTACCATCAAACAACAAGAAAAATTGAGAAAAATGGATAATACATGCAAAGACCCAACTCAAGAAGTGCAAATAATTCAGGTTTTCTAAGTTAGCTACTCATGGTTCCCACAACCCTATGTTGTGGAATTTAGCCATTCATGGGTTGTGCAAACAAATCAACAATGAATAAAGAAGACATGGAAGATTTCTTACCCAAGAGAAATGAAGAATAATGAAACCCACTTTGTAATTAGAATCACAAGCTTGAATAATGAAGTTAACACACAAGTGAATCTAATCTCCAAATTTGAGTCTCCAAAGATAAACCCTAAAATTCTTCTCTCACAACTCTCTAAAATCTGTGTACAATGTGAATAATGAATGCAAAGTTTCTCTTAAAACCCTAAAATATAATGTTTATAATGTTTACAAAAAGGTCCTTAAAATAATTAAAAAATCTAGTCGGCCTCTACTAAGGCACTCAGTTACAACTCGATGGGTGCTCTACAAGTTGTAATTGGGCTTTCGTGGTTAGTACTTGGCATTTTGGACTTCATTGATACAATCCACCTCCACGAGTTATAGTTTGGTCAACGGCTTATAGTGCCTTCTCGTAATCCACACTTGAATTTCTTGATCCAATTTTGAGCAACACAGTCGATTGCTACGAGGCCTCCTTTTACGAGTCATAGAATGGACTACAACTCGTACCTTAAGCTCGGATGGCTGAACTTCAAATTTCCAGACTTTGTTTTTTTAAACATTGTTAACTGATACGAGACAGCGTACGACTAGTAGTGGTGCTCATAAGTCCTAAAAATCAGCAAAATCTGCAACTTTTCTGAAAATCAAGCCAACCTGTGTTTGTTTTGCAAAAACAAACACAAAAACTCTTTAAAACCATAAAAAGTTGTATTGAGAACACACAAGATCTCATGTTTTAGGCATCAAATGTGTTGTATTTTGACAACACATCAACACCCTCAACTTAGAATTATTGCTTGTCCTTAAGCGACGACTCAATCTAGATAGATAATAAAGCAACATAGAGCAATTAACCCAATGGCATGTACCATACTCAAATTCAACTCAGGTACCCATGACAACTCTTTCAAAACCAAATCATGTAGCTAAAAAAGCAAAACACAACACATTGACATATTTGATAATCCAACTATGACAAGTTAAGGAGTATCAACAATTCACACTCACTGAACAAGTCAAATGCTAACCATGTAATGCAAATGCCCTCATAGAAAAGAAGTCCCTTCTCATACTGAATAATGCTTTCAAAAGTTGATCATGGGAATATACAAGCTTACTCACTCTCACAAGTGAGATTCATGCATGATGGCCAATACCATACGCTTGCCCATAAACTCATAACTCGGACTATTGACTAATTGAATTAGGATCACTTTAAGACTTTATAGGCTTGTAACGTAGGCTCATGGGGCTTTGGTATTGCATTTTTGATAATTAGTGACTAAGGGCCAACCTTGAACCACGTTTTTCAACACTTTCACCTTACCAACTCAATCATTCCCAACTTGTTCTCCCTTTTTCTTTATTTCAAGATTTTCCATATATTTTCTCTTCATTTTTCAGCTTGTGATTTATTTTCAAACTCATTTTTCTTTTTCAACTCAATCTAAGGCATCTTTTCTCTTTTTCTTTTACTTGGTGCATGACTTTCTACTCTTTCTTCTATTCCCAATTCACCACCTCATTTTGCTGTTATACCACAACATAGGCCACCCTCAACTTAGGCTTTTAGCTTGTGGTGAAGTACACAATATCCAATCCCAAACCAAGCCCGCTTTTAGTATCCACCCTAAACTTAGACTTTTTGCCTCAATCAAGGTTCACAATGTTCAAGGGTAAACCAGGGCCAATATCAAGGTATTTCACTAGATAAGGTTAGTCCAATTAGGTATTAAGAAAGAAAAAGGTACATGTAAGGCTAAAACACTTGGAACAAGGGATAAACTCTTTCATTTGGTTGGTCATTTGGGCAAAAGTGGACTAAATCAAAGAAAAAGGGCCTAACATCTCTTCCTAATTCATATAATCTCCAGTCCAACTCAACGTAAGAGAGCAAGTTCTGAATCAGTACAAAATGCATGCACACAACAAAATTAGCTCGCACGCACATGACATTGCACACATAGCTCACAAAGACTCACAGATCATGCTTCAAGCATTAACTTACCTTCAATTAATTAGAACACACATTGTTGTAACATTCAAACATAAATGACTGCAACATAACTACTAATCAACAATATTTTCATGGGTACCAATTGAAACGCCTAAAAAATGCTCGAAAATTTGTCTCGGTGTCCACAATCATAATTTCAATATATCTCAAAATATGTGCGTGATATCAAAAATTTGACTTTATATTCTTGATCAGGGCTTAAAATTGAGTAGGGAATGGATATAACCTGAATTTAAAAAGACTTGTAGTGAATAATGATTTTTTCCAACTTTTCGCGAAACAGTGTGGGTCCACGATGGCTCCGTGACGGGGACACATCGTGAGCAATGTTATCACTTGCTTAATTTTTGTTATAGCCTTAGACATTGGGGTCTTTGGCCCCATGCCCACCTATGCTTAAAAACACCAATACTTGCCATTTTTCAACTCTATATCACTCAAGACACTTTCAAAACCCTCTCTAGCACTTAATCAAATATTTCATCCAAATTTAAGTTTATCAAGCTTCATTTTGGATCTCAAAAACTTCATTCAAGCCACAAGTCTCATTCAAGTTTGGATCAAGGAAAACCCAAACCCAAGGTATGTGGGTTTCAACCATTGGATCCTTTTACCCATGCCGCCTAATCTTCTTATTTTATAAAAATTACATGTTCTCAACTTATATTATCTATGGGTATCTTTTATTATGGATTATAAGCATGGAATATGTTGGGGGTTTATGAAATGCTGATTAAATATGCATGTTTATCTATCTCAAGCTTATACTATGAGTTGGTTTTGTCTATTGAGACTATGTATGTTTTGAGCTATGAAACTATGATCTATTATGAGATTTGATGATGGATTTCAAGGTATTTCACATGAGGGTTTTTGATTTGCATTGAGTTTTTTCACATGATTTCACTCTTGAATTGCATGATTTTGAACAAGCATTACACACCCACCAAGTGTTTGATAAAATGTCTTGACAAGAATTCTCAAGTTTTTCTATGACCTATTGCATGATTTTTACAAGTCTTAATTGCTAATGAGTTATTGAGTTCTTATGCTAAGGTTTATGCTCTTGTAAATTATACAGCTTACTAGAAGGGGCTATGAACTATGTTATATGTCATACCCTCAACTACAAGGCTGAATTTCTACATGAAGGAATTATGAACCATGTGGTACATCTTATCCTCATTATGATTTGATGTTATGCAATATCTTATACTCATATGAAGGAGATATGAACTATGTGGTACCCTCACTCTCATGTGTGATCTAAAATGTTGTATTATCTCATGCTTACATGTAGGGGTTATGACCTATGCTACTCCTCTACCCTCACGTACACCGATTAACTTCTAGAAGGAGTTATGACCTATGTTATATCCCTCACCCTCTAGTACAAGGTAGTTAGATGATCCATACATGTTACTTTGTGGTGTTAAATAAGATATGCAAGTACGATTATTCTTAATCAGTTTTCATCCTACGCATTGATTACACATGGTATATTGAGGTTATGTTCATTGATTATGCTTAAGTATCTTGTTATTATGGCTTATGATTCTTGGTGCATTGTATCCCGCATACTTAGTACATTCAAACGTACAAAAGCATACTTTATGCCTACATGATATTATCATGTAGGGACCGAATCTCTATTTCATCATCCTCCCTCTCCACGTGACTAGTTGGTTCTTGTGAAGAAGCTAGTTGGTGAGTCCTCAAGTTTGAGGACGATAGCTATTCTCATTCATGCTATATATATTCTTTATATTATGTTGGATACTTCTTAAATGAGAGTGAGCCCAGAAAGTGTCTTGGCACCCACTCCAATCTATGTTAGATGTGTCGTTGGACATGGTTTGATTATGTTATTGAAGCTTGACTCTTCTTACTCTATTATTAGTATGAATTGTTTTCCTTAGTCCCTTTCCTTTTTAATTTATTTGACTCTTGTGTTTGTCTAATTTGCTTCCGCAACTAAGGAAGTGTACACGATATGCTAAGAGGCTTGTTTGGATTATCTTCGGGCATCCCATTTATCGTGTCATGTCTAGGTCCTAGGTTTGGGTCATGAAAAACTTGGTATCAAATCACTAGGTTGTTAATGATCCTCAGAATCCAACACACCGTATCGATTAGAGTCTTGTTCATAGTTGTGAAGCGCGCCACAATTATGAATGGGAGGCTATGAGGTGTTTTAGAAAATGTTTCACTTCTCCATGGTCTATATCGTGCCTTTAGGTGTAACTATAAGGGTTTTCCCCTAACAAATGTTCTTTGGTCTTCTAGATTATACTGATATAATGAGGAAGACCAAGGAGGGCCCGTGCACCTGGGGGCAACCGGCTTGCCTTGCTCCTCAAGCTCTTAAATATGGAGGGGCTACCGAAGTTGAGTTTCGTAACGCCATTACTATGTTGTCCGATGCAATGACCAACCAATTAAATCAAGGGACCCAAGCTCCTCATGCTGATACTCCGGCCTCAAGAGTGAGGGACTTTACTAGGATGGACCCTCCAGAGTTCGATGGGTCCAAGGAGGAGAAAGACCCCCAAGAGTTCATAGATAAAGTGTATAAGGTGCTATCCATCATGGGTGTAAGTACGGAGGAAAAGGTGGACCTAGCGGCTTATCAACTTAAACATGTGGCTCAAATTCGGTTTGTGCAATGGAAGATGGAGAGAGAAAATCATGATGCTATTCCTTGGGAGGAGTTCAAAGTCACCTTCCTCAACCGGTTCTTTCCTATAAAGTTGAGAGAGGCTAAAATGATTGAATTAATAAATATTAAGCAAGGTTCTATGAGTGTGAGGGAGTATGCCCTTCAAATTCAACAAGCTTTCCAAGTATGCTCCACATTTGGTGGCCGATCCTAGATCAAGGATGAACAAGTTTGTGTTGGGAGTGTTCAACTTGGTGAATGAAGAATGTCGTATCGCCAATATTAGTGGGTGATATGGACTTGTCTCGGCTCATGACATATGTTAAACAACTCGAGCGGGAGAAGCTTAGGAAGAGGATAAGTGGGGAGTCCAAAAGGGCTCTGTATGAGGGTGGTTTTTAAATTGCTAAGGGTGATCATTTCCAACAAGGTCATGAATTTCAAGGGCAAGGGTCCTCTAGTGCTCCAAACAAGAGATTTGCTAACGATAGGGTGCTTAACTCAACGGTCCAAGGTAGCAGTAGTAGGTGAGTTTTCCAAAATGCCA
The DNA here is from genome assembly GCA_026153255.1 of Solanum medicagineum. Taxonomy (NCBI): domain Eukaryota; kingdom Viridiplantae; phylum Streptophyta; class Magnoliopsida; order Solanales; family Solanaceae; genus Solanum; species Solanum medicagineum. Next base: position 17,848 of record JAPFFP010058743.1, on the reverse strand, counting down.
AAAATGTGAGAAACATCATCATGGAAAATGCTTGAGGGATTCAAATGTGTGTTATAGGTGTGGGAGAGTAGGTCATAAGCTTATTGATTGCCCTTATGTTCAAAACAAAGGCAAGGATGGTCGTCCTCAAGATCAAGGTGGTCATGTTGATAAGGGGCTCAAGGTGGAAAACAAGGGGTTGCTCCATGACATAATCAGTTTTATGCCCTTCAAGGGAGGCAAGGAGGGGATGAGGTTCCCGATGTCGCTATTGGTATATTAAAGGTTTTGACTTTGAGGTGCATGTCTGGGTGCCACTATTTCTTTCATTATTCCTTTTGTTGCTAAAAAGTTTCATGTGTGTTCCGAATTGTTATGTGAACCCTTTTGGTGTCTACCCCCATTGGTGAGTCTATTGTTGCTAGAAAAGTCTATAAGTGTTGCCCCATTTGCATGAAGTCTTGTCTTGTGATTTTATTGAACTTTGCATGGTGGGTTTGGAGGTCTTAGGGTGTTTTGGTTACATTCATGTCATGCTTCCATTGATTATTGTACATGTAGATTTAGTTTCCAATTCCCTAATGAATCCGTACTTGAGCGGGAAGTTGTGAAATGGTAGTTGGGGATAGATTCACTTCTTTTCTTAAGGCCCAAATTGATCTCGTAAGGGTTAGGGGATGTTGAGTCTAAAGTCCTTCCTATTAAGTTGGTTTCGGTAGTCAATGAGTTTCTTGAAGTCCTTCCCGATATTTTAAATTTGTGGTAATGTCTTTTGCTTGATCAATGCCCTGGCTATATTTGTGGATCGCATGAATAAACTCTTTAAACCCTACCTTGATATTTGTGTGGTAGTTTGTGGATGGTATATTTATTTATTTTCGGGATGAAGAAGAGCTTGTGAGTCATTTGAGGATGATGTTGCAAATCTTGAGAGATGACAGGTTATTTGTTAAATAGGATAAGTGTGAATTTTGGGTAGCTAGGAGGTGACTAGAGAGGTTGACCAGTTAACTAGATTGGGGGTGAGGTTGGATGAAGTTTAGAATGGTAGTGTAGTGGCTTAATGGTTATAAATCCAATTTGGTTGAAGAGGTCAAGATAGAGCAAGACCTTTACCCCACCTTTCTAGAGTTGAATGCTTTGGTGGAAGATGGTGAAATGGAGGTTTTGTTCTAAGGGGGAGATGGTGTCCTTGGGTACTAAGGTAGGGTATGTGTGCTTGTGTTGATGATTGGGTTCACTTGAAAGTCCCACCCATTAAAGGTATGATCTAGCTTGGCAAGAAAGGGAATTGAGCCTAAGGCTTGTGGGTCCTTATAGAGTGTTGAGGAGAATTAGTAAAGTTACTTATGGATTGAAATTACCTAGGGAAATGGATATGGTTCATCCGGTCTTTCGTGTATCTATTTGAGGAGATGCGTTGGTGACCTAAGTGCTATAGAACTCTTTGAGGTTGTGGGCGTTGTGAAGGATGAGTTGACTTATGAGGGGGTCCCGGTGGAGATCTTGGATGGATATGTGGAAAGGGGTAGGAACAAAGATGTAGCATCCGTCAAGGTTCTTTGGAGAAATCAACAAGTTGAAAGCGTCACTTGGGAAGCCAAAGCGGACATGAAAGCTATATCCATACCACTTTCATTCTATTCAATCTTAAGATAGCAAGCTAAGCCCTTTCTATGATTTCAAGTCTTAAGTTTCATCCCTCATGACATTTGCTTATTGCATGCATTCATGTTTATGTTGACAAGTCTATGGTGATTTTGACATTCATGATTGAGATTTTTGAAATAATGTTTAAATACGTTTGTTGCATTCATGTTGGGGCTGAAATCCTCATGATTACTTCTCTTATGTATATTTCTTTGACATTCAGGGATAAATGTTCCCAAGGGGGAGATATTGAAGTGCCCCAAAAACGCCCGAAAATATTGAAAATGCCCATAATCGTAATTTCCATATATCTCCAAATCTATGCATGATATCGAAATTCTGACTTCATATTCTTGATCAAGGGTAAAATTGAGTGAGAGATGGGTATAACCCAGATTTTAGAAGACCCGTAGCAGAAAATGATTTTCGTCAACTTTTTCCAAAACAGTGTTGGTCTGCGATGGCTCCGCAAGGACCTGTCGTAGAGCAGTTTTATCACTTCCTTAATTTTTTGTTTCAGCCCTAAGACATTAGGGTCTTGGCCCCATTCCCACCTAGGCATAAAAACACATGTACTTAGTCATTTTTCAATTCTATATCACTCAAGACACTTTCAAAACCCTCTCTAGCACTTAATCAAATATTTCATTGAAATTCAAGTGTCTCAAGCTTAATTTTGGATCTCAAGAATTCCATTCAAGCTCCAAGCCTCATTCAAGTTTAGATCAAGGAAAACCCAAACCTAAGGTATGTGGTTTTCAACCATTGGGTCCTTTTACCCATGGTGCCCAATCTTCCTATTTTATGAAAATTGCATGTTTTCAAGTTATATTATCTACAAGTATCTTTAATTATGGATTATAACCATGAAATATGTTGGGGTTTTATTAAATGTTGATTAAATATGCATGTTTATCTATCTCAAGCTTATACTATGAGTAGGTTTTGTCTAGTGAGACTATGTATGTTTTGAGCTATGAAACTATGATCTTTTATAAGATTTCATGATGGATTTCAAGGTATTTCACATTAGGGTTTTGCAATATGTTGGTGGGTTGATTTGTATTGAGTTATCTGACATGATTTCACTCTTGAATTGCATTATTTTGAACAAGCATTACACACCCACCAAATGTTTGATAAAATGTCTTGAGAAGAATTCTCAAGTTTTCCTATGACCTATTGCATGATTTTTACAAGTCTCGATTGCTGATGAGTTATTGAGTTCTTATGCTAAGGTTTATGCTCTTGTAAATTGTGAAGCCTACTAGAAGGGGTTATGAACTATGTTATATGTCATACCCTCTAATATAGGGCCGAATTTCTACATGAAGGGGTTATGAACTATGTTATACCTTACCCTTATGTATGATTTGATGTCATGCAATATCTTATACTTATATGAAGGGGTTATGAACTATGTGGTATGTCTCACCCTCATATGTGATTCAATGTTATGTACTCACATGTAGGGGTTATGAACTATGTGGTACGCCTCACCCTCATATGCAATCCAATATGTTGTATTATCTCATGCTTACATGTAGGTGTTATGGCCTATGCTACTACTCTACCCTCATGTACCATCCATTACCTTGTAGAAGGGGTTATGAACTATGTTATGTCTCTTACCCTCTAGTACAAAGTAGTTGGATGATCCATACATGTTACTTTATAGTGTTAAATAAGATATGCAAGTAAGATTATTCGTAAGCATGTTTCATCCTACTCATTGATTACACATGGGATATTGAGCTTATGTTCATTGATTATGATTAAGCATCTTATTATTATGGATTATGATTCTTGTTGCATTGTCTCCCGCATATTTAGTACATTGAAACGTACTAACTCATACGTTATGCCTACATGATATTACCATGTAGGGACTGGAGCTCCATATGATCATCGTCCCTCTCCACGTGGCTAGTTGGTTCTTGTGAAGAGACTAGTTGGTGAGTCCTCAAATCTGAGGGCAATAGTTATTGTCATTCATGCTCTATAGATTCCTGTTCATATATTAGATACTTGTTATATGAGGGTGAGCCCAAAAAGTGTCTTGTCCCCGTCTCTGATCTATTTTAGAGGGGTCATTGGATGTTCTTTCGTGGTTTGATTATGTTATTGAAGCTTGAATCTTCTTACTCTATTAATAATATGAATTGTTTCTCTTAGTCCCTTTCCCTTTTCATTTGTTTGACTCTTGTATTTGTTTAATCATCTTTCCCAACCAAGGATGTGTACAAATATGCTAAGAGGCTTGTTTGGGTGGTCTTCAGACTTTTCATTCGCTGTGTCACGTCTAGGCCCTAGGCTTGGGTCGTGACACCAATTTTTCAAAATATTTCATAAATAATCAAAAACAAGATACATGCCAAAAGTTTAACTACCATATACTACAAATATTACCTACAACTCCTAAATATGTCGGTTCAACAGAAAATAAAATACTCACGAGGCAAAAGAACAAAGGGAAGAAAACCACGATATAAAAAATTTGGCTAGCTATGGACTAAAAGCTACTCAGACTTCACTCTAGTCCATAGCCACCTACACCGCACCAAAAATAATGTACTTTGTCCTCAATGTGTAGCACAAAACAAAATAAGCATAAGGAGGTCATACCTTGGGTTGCCTTCCAAGCAGCTCTTAATTTATTGTCATGGCATGATGTAGAAGGTGTGCTTCCTTATATCTCTTCAAGGTCCCACTCTTCCACTGTTTTGATCTTTTTCGTGTCTCCCCAGTAAAGTTTGACTCGTTGACCATTAACTTTGAAAGTTCCTCCATCTCGTTTCTCCAGCTCAATAGCACTATGAATGAAGACATGTGCCACTCGGAAAGGTCCCATCGATCTAGATTTGAGCTTTCTAGGGAATAACCTTAATCTGGCATTGTAGAGTAATACCAACTCCCTAGTGCAAACTGACGGCATTCGATGCGATGATCGTGTTGACATTTCATTCTTTGTTTGTACAATGCTGAGCTCTCATATGCCATAGCAAAAATTCATCAAGCTCGTTAAGTTGATCCAACGTAGATTGTGCAGCATCATGGCAATCAAGATTCAAATTCTTTAAGGCCTACAGTACTTAATGTTCATGCTCCACCGGCAAATGACATGCCTTCCCAAAGACAAGTTGCTAAGGAGACATGCCAATAGGAGTCTTAAATGCAGTATGGTATACCTATAGTGCATCATCAAGCTTCCTTGACCAATCTATCCGATTTGCATTTACCATTTTGGATAAGATCTATTTGATTTTCCTGTTAGATACCTTTACCTATCCACTCATCTGAGGATGATAAGGTATTTCCACCCTATGTTTCACGCCATACTTTTCAAGGAGTGCCTTAAAAAGCCTGTCGCAAAAGTGAGAACCTCCATCACTGATGATAGCCCGAGGAGTACCAAATCTAGGGAAGATGTTCCCTTTGAGGAATGCTATGACACTTTTACCTTCATTGTTAGGTAGATTCATGGACTCCGCCTACTTGGAGACATAATCCACAGCGACCAAGATGCACTTGTTCCTATGCAAGCTAATGAATGGTCCCATGAAATCTATCCCCCAAACATCAAACAACTCAATCACCAAAATAGGATTTAGAAGGAGCTCATTTTTGTGTGTCACCATCTCTTTGGCACCTATCACAAGCATTGCCATAGTCAAGAGCGTCTTGATGGATTGTCGGCCAATAATAGCCACATTGGAAAATCTTGTGGGTTGTTCGAATCCCATTATGATGTCCACGCACAAGTGATGAGTGCCATGCTTCAAGTATGCTCATCATTTCTACCTCAGGGACACAACGGCGGATAATCCCATCAGCACATACATGGAATAAATATGGGTCATCCCAGAAGAACTTCCTCACATCATGCATAAATTTCTGTCTTTGATGCGTGTTTAGGTTAGGAGGCACAATGTTACTCACCAGATAATTTGCATAATTTGAAAACCAAGGTATAAGGTCATGTGATGCTGCCAACACTCTTTCATCAGGAAAAGAGTCATTTATCTCAAGACCATCATCAAACTGCATCATCGTGCCATCTTCCAATCTGAATAGGTATTCTGCAACTTGGTTTTCTAACCCTTTTCTGTCAATAACATCGAAGTTGAATTCTTGTAAAAAAATTACCATCTTATCAACCTTGGCTTTGCATCCTTTTTGGCCATCAAATAATTCAGTGCTGAGTGATCTGTGTGCACTATCACTTTGGCTCCTAATAAGTATGAACGAAACTTTTCAATACAAAGACCAATGCAAGCAACTCTTGCTCTGTGACGGTGTAATTCTTTTAAGCCATGTTCAGTGATTCGCTGGCATAATATATGGGATGTAAGACTTTGTCCTTGCATTTTCCCAATACCACACCTAGAGCAACCCCACATGCATCACACATTATCTCAAATGGCTTGAACCAATCAGGGGCTACAATAATTGGTATTGAGATCAATCTCTTTTTCAACTCCTCAAAATCTTGTACGCATGCATCATCAAACACGAACTTGGCATCTTTCTCCAACAATTTGCACAATGGGTGCGAAATTTTAGAGAGATCTTTTATGAACCTTCTATAGAATCCTGCATGCCCCAAGAAACTCCTAACACCCTTGATTGAGATGGGTGGTGGAAGCTTCTCAATTACTTTGATCTTAGCCCTTTCGACCTCAATGCCTTTACCGGAGATTCTATGGCCCAATGCCATACCCTTTTCAACCATGAAATGGCATTTTTCCCAATTCAGCACCAAATGACTTTCTATACATCTTTGCAAAACATCATGCAAAAGTGCCAAACAATCCTCAAATGAGTGTTCAACGCCGCTAAAATCATCCATGAAGACCTCAATGTCACGATCCAAGCCTACCGTCTAGACATGACATGGCGAATGGGGAACCCGAGGGAACCCGAATCAAGCCTCTCAACTTATCATTACACATCATTGGTCGCGGAAGCATGTAAAAGACATAAAACAAGCATAAAGGAGCAAAGGGGCTAAGGGATAGCTCACCAAAACATCAACATCAAGACAAGAAGTTATAGCTCATATCATATTACACATCTTGTCCAACAATACCTCTAAATACATAGACAGAGCGGGGGCCAAGACAAAGTAACCGGGCTCACCCTCATAGTTAAAATAGAACATAAGAAAGTGTCTCAATACATAGATAATAGCAATCATAGACTAAGGTCCTCGAAATGGAGGACTCACCAACAAGTTTGGAATAGCACAAACTAGCCACGTGGAGGGGAGGATGATCAACTTGAGCACCAGTCCCTATATGGTGATATGATGTAGGCAAGAGTATGTGTTAGTACGTTTGAATGTACTTAGTATGTGGGATGCAATGCAACAATAAATAAGTTTCATAATCAAAAATGCAAAACAATAGGCAATAGAAATGATATAGCAACATGCCATATATGATCAATGCATAAGTAAAACATGTGTAAGTAACCCATGCTCATATAGGATATCATATGTGTAGAAGATACCAAGCTAAATTTCCAAAGTACAAACCCCTTGGTAGGTTAGTGATGTTACCACCCCATCACTTAGGTGGATGAGTACTTCATCTAGGTTGGTGATAATGCCGCCCTATCAACATGGTGGAGAAGTACAAACCCTTCCCTAGATTGATAAGTACAAACCCCCATCTAGGTTAGTGATGATGCTGCCCCATCACTAGATGGAGAAGTACAAACCCTTCACTAGGTTATCCGAGTGCTCAAACCCACGGATAAGGCATGGTCGATTCATCATATGCTCTAGTGCAACACTTCATATAGGAATAATCATATACATAATCTCATTTCATCATCATAACATCATTCATATCATATCTCATGCTTTGGACCTTCATTTCCTCAAGAAACGCTAACCAGAGATTTTATCAAACACCTTGGGGGTGTGCAGTGGGGGGTAAAAGACCATGCAATTTTGAGATGAAATCATGCAAGAAAATCTGTAGTAAAACCATCACTTAACACCTTGCAACACCCCCAAGACATTCACATGAAAACCCCTCGTCAAATCCCATCCAAGATATGGAGCTCAAAACATGCTAAACAAGTATACTTTCATGAACTAAAATCACTGTGTAATAAATTTCTCAATATACAAGACCCACATGTAAATTCAACTTTAAATCATGTAATATTAGTAAAAAGGAGGTTTAGGCACCATTGGTGGGAAGACCCAATGGTTCAACACCACATACCTTAGCTTTGGATGAACTTGGTGAAGATAGGAGATGGAGACTTGAAGCTTGAAGAAGAACCTTGAAGGAGAACCTTAGCTTGTGATGAGGGTTTGGGACTTGAGTTTGGGGAGTGAACACATGACTAAGTGTTTGAGTTAGTATTGGGAAGTGTTTAGGATGATATAAGGATTAAATATGACTAAGTATGGGCAAAAACACGTATGGGAGCTTTTAGGCCCAAGACTTAAAGTCTTGCACTGAAACTAAAAAACAGACTTCAAAATTACATAGGGGCGCCTCGCGAGGGGGACGCAAAAACCCCTCTAGAATTTGATTTTTGAAATTTCGTAATTGCTAAATCTTTTCTCTTAAATCGGGGTTAGACCCTTTACCCCCTAATTTGGACCCCCTGAACAAGAATTCGAAGTCGGATTTTCAAAATCACAAAGGGATTTTGAGAGATAAGAAAATTAAAATTCTGGGCATTTCGAGGCACGTTTTGGGGTACTTTTTAGGGTCGTTACACTCAATAGTTCTTTCCACCATATCCGAGAAAATAGATATCATGCACCATTGGAATATTGTTGGAGCATTCCACAAGCCAAATGGCATCCTTTTAAAGGTGAAGGTGCCATAGGGACATGTAAAAGTGGTTTTCTCCTGATCTTCTAGAGCAATGATGATTTGATTATTGCTTGAATACCCACCAAAGAAACAGTCCTTTCTCCGCAATCTTTTTTTCCGCATCAGCAAATCATTTTTTTTCCTCAAGGAATCGTGATGTCTTTCTATGGAATTGCGGGTCTCTTTATCAGCTCTTATTTGTGGTGCACAATTTCCTGCAAGTCTATTGAGCTTCTGATCCATTAACGACATAGGAAAGTGATCCTTCTCTGTTGAGGTGTTGAGCTTTCTGTAGTCCATACACACTCTCCATCCAATGACTGGCCTCATAAGAATCAATTCATGTTTAGCATTGGGCACCACGGTGATACCCCCTTCTTTGGAACAAACTATACTGGACTCACCCATTTACAACAGCAATTGGGTAGATCACTCCTGCATCTAACTACTTGATGATTTCCTTGCGAACCACCTGTTGCATGGGAGTGTTCAGACGCCTTTGATGCTCAATGCTAGTCTTGTAGTCTTTGACTAACTGAATGTTGCGAGTGCATATTGTCACGACCCAAGCCTAGGTCCTAGACGTGACATGACAAATAAGAAATCCGAAGGAACCCCAAACAAGCCTCTTCGCATATCGATCACACATCCTTGGTTACGAAAGCAAAATAACAACAAGAGATATAAATAAGAGAAAAGGAGACTATGGGAAGTCTTGATATTTATAAAGCATAAGAGAGTCAAAGCTCAAAGCATGAGTACATCAATTGTTCCAACAACACCTCTAAGCATAGAATTGAGCGGGGGATAAGACACTTTTCGGGCTCACCCTCATAGTTTAAAGTGTTCAACATAAAGAAATAGCAAATGACAGGATTAGAATATATAGTGTCCCCGAACTTGAGGACTTACCAAGGCTTATCTCCAAACCATCGAACTAGGCACATGGAGGAAGATCAAGAGGTGCTCTGGCTCCTACATGGTAACATCATGTAGGCATAGAGTATGTGTTAGTACATTTGAATGTACTAAGTATGTAGGATACAATGCAACAAGACATAGGTAACATAGTCAAAATGCATAATCATAAGCAATGCATAAGTATAATATCAATATGGCATGCATGATCAATGCTTGAGGTAAAACATGCTTGTAAATCACATAAGTTGCGAATATAGATTACATGTGTAGGAAGACACCATAGTCATAGACAAAGCAAGCTATTACTTGGAATCCAAGGCAAGCCACCCCCTTGGAAGGTGATTGAGGTACATACCCCTCAACAAGGTAGTACGGGCATGCCATCCCCCAACAAGGTGATTGAGGAACACACCCCTCAACAAGGTAGTACAGGCATGCCAGCCCTGACAAGGTGATTGAGGTACAGACCCCTCAATGTGGTAGTACGGGCATGCCACCCCCGACAAGGTGATTGAGGTACATACCCCTCAACGTGGTAGTACGGGCATGCCACCCTCCAACAAGGTGATTGAGGCTTTTCACCCCCTCAACAAGGTGGTCGGGCATGCCACCACCCAACAGGGTGTGGTCAACTTGTAATACCATAGATAATTTTCATAAATTCAATACATACATACTATCCCTTAATCATCATAGAGTCACTTGACTTATAAACCATGTAATAGACCATCAATAACTCAAGAATCCTTGTCAAGACATTTTATCAAATATTTGGCGGGTATGCAATGCTAGTTAAAAATCATGAAATTCAAGAGTGAAATAATATGAGAAAACTCAATAGAAATCAACCCACCAGCTCATAGTAAAACCCTCATGTAAGATACCTTGAAATCTATCATCAAATCTCATAATAGATCATAGTTTCAAAGCCCAAAACATGCATAGTCACAATAGACAACCCATCTCATAGTATAAGCTTAAAATAGATAAACATGTATTTTCAATCAATATTTCATAAAACCCACAACATAATTTGTAATCACAATTCATAATAAGTAATACTCATAAATAATACCAGTTGAATGCATGCAATTTTTAATAAAAAGGAACGTTGAGCACCATCGGTGAAAGAACCCAATGGTTGAAACCCACATACCTTAAACTTGAATTTTCTTGATGTAGACTTGAATGAGGCTTGAACCTTGAATGGAGTTCTTGAGATTTGGAATTAAGCTTGAGACACTTGAATTTGGATGAAATATTTGGTTAACTTTTAGAGAGGGTTTTGAGAGGGTCTTAAGTGATATAAAGTTGAAAAATAACTAAGTTTAGGTGTTTTCACACATATGTGGGCATGGGGCTATGACCCCAGGCCCCTTAGATCGAAACAAAATTTTTAGGAAAAATTAACACTGATTCACACCCCTAGCGCTTTGCGGCTAGTGGGCGGATTGAGACTAGAAATAGTAATTCTTGAAAAATTATTTTTCGCTACGGTTCCTGTAAAATTGGGGTTATACCCATTTCCCACTCAATTTTTCCCCCCGATCACGAATATGAAGTTGTATTTTAGATATTACGCACGAATTTTGAGATATATGGAAATTACGATTATGGGCATTTTCGAAGCACATTTTTGGGCATTTCAATATCTCCCCCTTGGGAATATTAGTCCCAAATGTCGAATAAATATACATGAGATAAGTAATCATAAAGATTTCACCCCAACATGAATGCAACAAATACGTTTAAACATCATTTTAAAAATCTCAACATGCATGTCAAAATCACCTTAAACTTGTCAACATAAATATGAATGCATAGAAAATGACATAAGGGCTGAAACTTAAGGCTTGAAATCATATGAGGGAACTTAAATTAGTACCTTAGGCTTGAGTAGAGTGGAAGAGATATGAATATCGCTTTCTCATGTCCGCCTCAGTTTCCCATGTGGCACTTTCAACTTGTTGGTTTCTCCAAAGAACCTTGACAGAAGTTACATCCTTGTTTCTCAACCTCTTTACTTGTCTATCAAAAATTGCTACCGGAACCTCCTCATAAGTCATATTTTGTCTTCTACAACACCCACAACATCCAAAGGCACTATAACACTAGGGTCATCCACAGACTTTCTCAATATAGATACATGGAACACCGGATGAACCATATTCATATCAATGGGCAACTCCAACTCATAGGCCACCTTACCAATCCTCCTTAACACTCTATAAGGACCCAAAAACCTTGGGCTCAATTACCATTCTTGCCAAATTGGACCATACCCTTCATGGGTGAGACTGTTAAGTAAACCCAATCACCAACCCTAAACTCAAGATGTCTCCTTCCCACGTCGAAATAGGACTTTTGTCTACTTTGGCTGATTTCAATCTCTCTCTTATCAACCTTACCTTCTCCAAGGCTCACACAACCAAATCCGATACAATCAAATTCATCTCTCCAATACACCTCTCTCAAATTCCATACGTCTTTGTAGAACCCGGGTGAATAGAATAGAACGAATTATGGGCTTCCTTAAAGATCAATTCTTTCAAATCACACACATTTGTCCCACACAACCTACCTTGGTACCTAAGGGTACCATCTCCCCCTTGGGAGAAAACCTCCACTTTACCATCTCTCACCAAGGCCTTCAACTCTAGCAAGGCGTGGTCAAGATTGCCTTTACCTCCTCAATCAAAGAGGACTTAGAACCATCAACAAGCACCACCACCATTATCAACTTCACCCAACCTAACCCTAATCTAGCCAACTGGTGAACCTCTCTAGTCACCTCCTTTCCACTATCATCAACATGAACTAGACTACCCATAAACACCCTAATTAAAGCATCGACCACAACATTAGCTTTGCCTGAGTGATAATGCACACTCATATCATAATATTTAAGGAGCTCTAACCATCTTCTTTGTCTCAAGTTAAGATTGGTTGGGTGAGCACATATTGCAGACTCTTATGATCAGTGAACACATCAACATGAACCCCATACAAGTAGTGACGCTAAATTTTCAAAGCAAATACCACAGCCACCAATTCAAGATCATAGGTGGGATAATTCTTCTCATGCACCTTCAGTTGTCTGGAGGCATATGCTATCACCTTACCCTTTCCATCAAAACACACCTCAGACCAATTCTTAGGCATCATAATATACAACAAACCCTTCCAACCCTTCCGGTAGAGACAAGATAGGAGCAGAGACAAGCTTATCTTTCAAAGTTTGGAAACTCTTCTCGCATTCATCCGTCCACAAAAATTTTGCCTTCTTTTGGGTCAACTTAGTCATAGGAGAAGCAGTAGAAGAGAAACTATTCACAAACCTCCGATAATGACCTGCCAAACCCACGAAACTTCTAATGTCTAATGGAGTCAAAGGTCTAGGCCAATTTCTAATCACCTACCGACACTAAATGTCCTAAAAATGCAACCACTTTCAACCAAACCTCACATTTTTCATATTTTGCATACAACCTCTCCTCCTTCAAGATTTGCAACACCACCCACAAGTGATCCACATGCTCCTCCTCACAATAGGAATAGATCAAGATATCATCAATAAAAACCACCACAAACTAGTCATGGTAGGGTTTGGCCATAAATATAGCTAATGCATTAGTCAACCCGATGGACATAACCACAAACTCAAAGTGCCCATACCTAGTCCAAAGAGCTGTCTTGGGGATGTCAAACCCTCTCACTTTCACTTGTTGATAACCGGACTAAAGATCAATCTTAGAGAAGTGACTAGCCCCTTGAATTTGATCAAAAAGGTCATCAATCCTTGGCAGGAGGTACTTGTTCTTTAAGGTAACTCTATTAGATTGTCGATAATCAATGCACATTCTAAGAGAACTATCCTTTTTCTTCACAAACAACACTGGTACACCCCAAGGTGACTTACTAGGCCGTACAAAACCCTTCTTCAACATATCCCTCAATTGCTTCTTCAACTCCGTCGGGGCCATATGGTAAGGGATAATAGAAATGGGTTAAGTATCGAGAAGGAGGTCTATACCAAAGTCTATTTCCGTTTCGGGAGGAATATCGGGAAGCTCATCGAGTAAGACATCAAGGAACTCATTAACCACTGGACTCTATAGGAAGGACTTTGGACTCAACATCCCTAACCCTCACAAGATGATAGAGACACCCTTTAAAAATCAACTTTTGGGCTTTAAGACAAGAAATGAATCTACCCTTGATTACCACATCACAACTTTCCCACTCAAGGACAGGTTCATTAGGGAATTGGAGTTTAACCTTACGGGTTCTACAATCAATAGAAGCATAATATGCATGCAACAAATCTATCCCAAGAATGACATCAAAATCCACCATATCTAATTCAACAAAATCACAAGGTAAGAATTTATGCAAAATGAACACGGGAAAATTTCTATAGACTCTTTTTTGCTAAAATAATGGACTCACTAACGGGGTTAGACACTTCATAAGGTTAACACAACAATTCGGGGCTAATATGGAGCTTTTTGGCAACAAAAGGAGTAATAAAAGAAAGAGTGGCACCCGAGTCTATCAATGCATACACATCAAAATCAAAAACCTTTAACATAGCTGTGAAACACCATGTCAAGTCTAGTGACCCCTAGAGGGGTATGGTTGGAAACGTTGACAATCATCCCCATAATCCTTAGTAGCCCATGTACAATGTCCTGACTCATGATCCTTTCCACTGCACTCGAAACATACACTCAAACTAGCCACACAATCTCTCGGATAATACCTTCTAAATTTGTGACTCGTAGGGGAAACTTGAACACCAATACCCTTGTCTTTCCCTTGAACAAATGGACAGTTAAGAATCTTATGGCCCATCTTACCACAGCCAAAGCATGAACCCATGTTTCTTCTATATCTGCCACTATGGTTTCTCCCACATATTGGGCTCCTAGGATGAGTCATTTCACCACCGCCACCGGGCTTAGCATATGGAAGTCTACCTTCAATTTGAACTATTCTTCTCCCTTCCTTTGAGGCCACTAGGTAATCCCTCATCTTATGCCCAACACCACCACTCTTGAAGTAATCCGCAATCCCACCAAACAGCTTTCTTAATGTTTCTTGCCACACTCTTGACAAGTGGCAAAAGGGATCCTCTCCTTTCCGTATTTGGGCACCGATAGTCTAGTAGAAGATAAGAGACCACCAACTTGGGCCCTCTTAACCTCACACTCCCTACTCTTATCCCTTAAAGTTTCGGCAACACCCACTTGTTGATTGAGTTGAATGGTCACCGCTTTTCTCAATAGTCATAAAGCATTACAGACCTCTGCATTTGACATGTCACTGTTGAGGAGTTTCCCCTCAAGTGAGGGATTATCACCACCCTGATCACCACCCTGAATAGCTTGAGACATGTTTTGAAATGCAATGATTAATAATGAGAAACAATCCTTAGAGGACTTAACTCTATAGTACTATATAGATCATGAAGAAGGGAAACATTTCCTAAAACGCCTCATAGCCTCTTACTCAGAGTTGTGCGTGCTTTTACAACTATGAATAAGACTCTAATCGACGCAGTGTGTTGGATTCTGAGGACCATTAAAAACATAGTGCTCTGATACCAAGTTTGTCAAGACCCAAACCTAGGGCCTAGACCTGACACGACGAATGAAGAACCCGAAGGAACCCCAAACAAGCCTCTTAGCATATAGATCACACATACTTGGTCGCGAAAGCAAAATAACAACAACAAGAATATAAATAAGGGAAAAAAGGACTAAGGGAAGTCTTGATATCTATAAAGTATAAGAGAGCAAAAGCTCATAGCATAAGTACATCAACTATTCCACCAACACATCTAAACTTAGATTGGAACGAGGCACAAGACACTTTTCGAGCTCACCCTCATAGTGTCAAGTATTCAACATAAAGAAATAGCAAATGAAAAGAGTAGCATAGGTACTGTCCTCGAACTTGAGGACTCATCAAGGTTTATCTCCAAAGCACTGAACTATCTACGTGAAGGATAATCAAGAGGTACTCCGGTTCCTACACGGTAACATCATATAGGCATAGAGTATGCGTTAGTACGTTTGAATGTACTAAGTATGTAGGATACAAAGCAACAAGACATAGGCAACAAAGTCAAAATACATAATCATAAGTAATAGATAAGTATAATATCAATATGGTATGCATGATCAATGCTTAACATAAAATATGCTTATAAATCATATATGTTTCGAATATAGATCACATGAGTAGAAAGAGACCATAGTCATAGACCAAGCAAGCTATTACATGGAATCCAAGGCATGCCACCCCCTTGGAAGGTGATTGAGGTAAATAGCCCTCAACAAGGTAGTATGGGCATGCCACCCCCCGGCAAGGTGATTGAGGTACATACCCCTCAACAAGGTAGTACGGGCATGCCACCCCCCGATAAGGTCGTTGAGGTGCATACCCCTCAACGTGGTATTACAGGCATGACATCCACCGACAAGGTGATTAAGGTACATATGCCACAACATGGTAGTATGGGCATGCCATCCCCCGACAAGGTGATTGAGGCTTGTCACCCCTTCAACAAGGTGGTTGGGCATGCCACCCCCCAACAAGGTGTGGTCAACTTGCAACACCATAGATACTTCTCATGAATTCAATACATGCATACAATTCTTTAATCATCATAGAGTCACTTGACTTATAAACCATGTCATAGACCATCAACAACTAAATAATTCTTGTCAAGTTATTTTATCAAAAACTTGGCAGGTATGCAAGCTAGTTCAAAATAATGTAATTCAATAGTAAAATAATATAAGAAAACTCAATATAAATCAACCCACAACTCATTGTAAAACCCTCATGTAAGATACCTTGAAATCCACCATCAAATCTCATAATAGATCATAGTTTCATGGCCCAAAACATGCATAGTCACAATAGACAAACCATTTCAGATTATAGGCTTGAAATAGATAAACATGTATTTTCAATCAGCATTTCATAAAACCCCCGAACATAATTTGTAACCACAATTCATGATAAGTAATACCCATAAGTAATACTAGTTGAAAGCATGCAATCTTTAATAAAAAGGAACGTTGAGCACCATTGGTGAAAGGACCCAATGGTTGAAACCCACATACCTTAAACTTGGATTTTCTTGATGTAGACTTGAATGAGGCTTGAACCTTGAATGGAGTTCTTGAGATTTGGAATTAAGCTTGAGACAATTGAATTTGGATGAAATATTTGGTTGACTGTTAGAGAGGGTTTTGAGAGGGTCTTGAGTGATATAAAGTTGAAAAATAACTAAGTTTAGGTGTTTTCACGCATATGTGGGCATGGGGATATGTCCCCAAGCCCCTTAGATCGAAACAAAATTTTTAGAAAAAATTAACACTGATTCACGCCCCTAGCGCATCATAGCCAAGACGCGGATCGCCATTGGAAATCATAATTTTTGAAAACTTATTTTTCGCTATGGTTCCTCTAAAATCGGGGTTATAGTCATTTCCCACTCAATTTTTACCCCTGATCACAAATATGAGGTCATATTTTTGATATCATGCACAAATTTTAAGATGTTTGGAAATTACGATTATGGGTATTTTCGAAGCACATTTTTGGGGTGTTTCACATATCCCCGAAGAAATACCAATAATATCCACAATAGTCCACCCAATAGCACTTTTAAATTGCTTGAGCACTATGACAAGGGCATCTACTTGCCCTTCACTCAAATCTGCAGTTATGATGACCGGCAAAGTATTGTTCTCTCCCAAGAATGCATACTTGTAATGTGATGAAAGTGCTTTCAATTATAACACCGGTGGCACTTCTATAGAGGGCTTTGTGGGTGGTGTTTCCCGGTTCTTCAAATCTAGCTCCAACTTTTTCTAATGTCTAGGGCCGAATGATACCATAATCTGGTATACCATCACCATCAAAGTTCATCAAAATTGAATCCAAAGTATCAACTCCTAGTTATAGCTTCATAGGTACCTTTGACTCATCATTTTCAATAGTTTTTATCACTGAAACCACTATCAACTCATAATTTCTTCTTGTTTATTGATAAACATTGAAGACGACTTCTTCTTCACCAAATCTGAATATGGGGAGGTATTTCTCCATGTCAACTAGAATGCAACCAGTAGCTAGAAAAGGACTCCCCAAAATAATAGGAACTGCAAAATCATCTTCAAAGTCAAGTTTAACAAAATCTGCAAGAAATACGAATTTCTCTACCTTTACCAACACATCATAAAGCACTCCCAAAGGTTTCTTGACTGTTCTGTCTACCATTAATAATCGCATTTTCATGGGAGTCAGAGTTCCCAAACCAAATTTCTTGAAGATGACTAGTATCATTATGTTGATGCGAGCACCTAAATCACAAAGTGCTCTAGCAAATTCCACTTCTCTGATACTGCATGGTATGGGCAAAACACCTAGGTCTTTAC
>JAPFFP010058721.1:0-27654 GCA_026153255.1 Solanum medicagineum | reverse complement strand
TACTTTCTTCTTATGTACATCTTTCTTCAATTGGAGTAAGAAAGGATCTAGATCTTGCTTCTCCTTTCCCTCTACCACAAGGTATGATGTAGACCTATTATACATAAGTATTCCACCTTCTCTTGATTTGTCGAGTTGAACCCCTAATCGTGCTAGTCTGTGAACTTCTTTAGCCAACTCCTTTTTCTCTCCATCGAGATGGGCGGTACTCTCTATAGATAACCTGCTAAGAGCATCAACAACCACATTGCTTTACCTGGATGGTAGAGAATGCTCATGTCATTGTCCTTGAGTAACTTAAGTCATCTTCTCTGCCTCAGATAAGCTCCTTCTGGGTGAAAACATATTTCAGGCTCTTATCGTCTATAAACACATCAACATGCACTCCATAAAGATAGTGGTGCCATGGTTTGAGAGAAAACAACACCATTGTTAACTCTAAGTCATGGGTGGGGTAATTCCTCTCATGCACTTTGAGTTACCTGGAAGCATACACAGCAACTTTACTCTTCTACATTAATATGCATCCCAATCCCACTCTTGAGGCATCACAATAAATAACAAACCCATCAGCTCCTTTGGGACAGGTCAACACTGGGACAGTAGTCCATCTCGTTTTCAACTTTTGAAAACTCTTCTCACACTCATCAAACCATTGAAACTTAATCTTTATTTGAGTCAGTTTAGTCAACGGCGCGGATATGGAAGAAAATCCTTCAACAAATCTGCGGTAGTAACCACCAAACCCAAAAAGCTTCTGATGTTAGTCCGAGAGGTAGGTCTGGGCCAATTCTTGACCGCCTCAATCTTTTGATTGTCCACTCGTATACCATTGCCTGAGACCACAAGGCGAAGGAATGCCACCAATTTGAGCCAAAACTCACACTTTGAAAACTTAGCATATAACTCATTATCCTTGAGGGTCTGCTAAGTGATTCTAAAGTGATTGGCATGCTCCTCCTCATCTTTGGAATATACTCGAATATCATCAATAAACACGAGCATAAACATGTCTAGATACTGTCTGAATACTTTATTCATCAAGTCCATGAAGGTTGCAGGTGCCTTTATCAATCCATAGGACATTACTAAGAATTCAAAGTGACCATATCGAGTTTGAAAGGCTGTCTTCAGGAAGTCACATTCTCTCACTTTCAACTGGTGATAGCATGATCTAAGGTCTATCTTGGAGAAAACAGTGGCACTCTGAAGTTGGTTGAACAAGTCATCAATCCTCAGAAGGGGATACTTGTTCTTAATGGTCACCTTATTCAACTGGCGATAATCTATGCACATTCTGAGGGAACCATCTTTCTTTCGAAAGAATAGGACAGGAGCACCCCACAAAGAGACACTCAGCCTAATAAAGTCCTTTTCTAGAAAATCTTTCAACTGCTCTTTCAACTCTACAGGAGCCATTCTCCATGGCGGAATAGAGATAGGCTGGTGTTAGGAAGAACATCAATTCCAAAGTCAATCTCCCTATCGGGAGGGGCTCTAGGCAGTTCTTCGGGAAATACTTCAGGAAACTCATTCACAATCAGAATGGACTCAAGAGTAGGGGGCTCAACATCGTCAGACTTGACTCATACAAGGTGATAGATATATCCCTTTGAGATTAATTTTTAGGCCTTAAGGTAGGAATTAAACTTACCCTTAGGCGCAATAGAATCACCCTTCCACTCTATGGCAGGCTCATTAGGAAACTAAAATTTGACAGTTCGATTTCTACAATCAATAAAGGCATAACAGGCATGAAGCCCGTCCATGCCAAGAATCACATTGTAGCCGACTATCTCTAACTCAATCAAATTTGCAAGAGTATCCTTATGATGGATAGACACTACACGGTCTCTATAGATTCTTTCAGCTATAATAGACTCACCAACTGGAGTAACAACATCAAAGGGTTAAAGAAGACACTCAAGAATTCTATCAAATCTACTAGCCACATAAGGAGACACAAAAGACAATGTGGCACCAAGATCTATCAAAGCATAGCAATCAATAGTAAAGACTCAAATAATACCTGTCACAATATCTAGAGAGTTCTCCTGATCTTGGCGACTACCCATGACATTCAAATAGTATGGGCCCGCTTACGCTAGCAGTAGCACCCCTCTGATTTTCTCTAGTTGTTGGCACTAGTGCATAAGATTGGCCTTTGTCAGCCCACTTTGGACAATCTCTCTAAAATTGATCCATTTGGCCACACTTATAGCATGCATCACCTCCCTCATGGAACATCCACAAGTGCAGTTTGGCACACTTTCCATGTGGTGGCTAACCTTGTAAATTGAGAGTAATACTAGCCTGCGAATGAGATCCCTTGGCTCTGAAATTCTGAGACTTCTAATCATTCCAATTTCTGCATGTTGTGCACTGGTAGATGAAGGTGCTAGCCGTAACTGAAACTTGCTACCATTCCCTCTCTTCCCTACCTCATAGCTGGAGGTTTTAGACCTCTTATTCTTGATCTTTTCCCTGTCATGTTATCTTTCCTCATCTAACTGCTGCACATATACCATCAATCTACCTATATTCATGTCACTCACCAGCATAGCTCCTCTACCATCCTTCTTTGGCCACTTGTTCCACCCATCAACGTATAGACTCATCCTACTTCTCATGTCCGCAACTATCTCGGGAGCATAGCGAGATAGCTGCATGAACTTAAGATCATATTCTTTTACCATCAGAGAGCATTGTTTCAAATTCAAGAACTCTCTTACCTTGGCCTCCTTCAGTTCTCTCGGATAAAAACGCCCCAAGAAAGCTTCCTCGAATATTGTCTAAGTCAGAATTGGGGCACCCTCTCCTCGTTTCTTCTTCCAATGATCATACCATATCTTGGAAACACCCTCGAGCTGGTAGGCATCCAACTCTACCTTATCAGCTTCAGTCACAAGCATCACCTGGAACACCTTTTGTAGCTCATCAATGTAGTTATCAGGATCCTCCGTAGGTGCAGACCCTGTGAACTCGGGTGGGTTCGGCCTCAAAAATTCCCAAACTCTAGATGTATCCTATGCATCCTGTCTACCCCGCTCTTTGTATAGCAGCAAGTGGTGTCATAGCCTGGGCCAAGATCTAGATGTCCTGGCGGAGTTCAACATTTGAGATGTTCGCCTGTGACGTTATTCAGGAATGGTTGTGACTATGGGTTCATCCTGATTCTGGGGCTCAAGTTGGTTAACGTTCTGTCTAGCCGAACGCCCTTTTCTTTTAGGAATGGTCACAATTTTGCAAACGCATAACACACTGATTAGAGGAGAGCTTTCATAGAGTTTAACTCTATAGCACGAGTCAAAATACGAAAGAAGTGTAACCCTTCCTAATGTTCTATAGCCTCCTACTTATAAAGTGTGGTGCACAACATACACACAAACAAGACTCTATTAGACTCGATCTCATAGACTCCCTAGGACATTTGAACTTTGTGCTCTCATACCGAGTTTGTCATGGCCCGGGAGGGTACCCTGGATGTGGCCGGCACTCGGAGACTACTGCTAGTCCCCAGGCAAACCACTTGGCCTCATCGTATTCATTCAATCAACATTTATAATATTAGTGAAAGACTAAATATAGATAAAGATGGTCAATTATAGATAAAGATAATAGTAACAATCCAGCAAGACTAATGCGAAAGAAACTAGTCAGAAAACATCCAAATCATCAATCCCAAATCTAATCTGTGAAGCATCTGACTAAGTTGTCTAGATGGTACCATGACAGGCCATGACAACCCAAATCAAAATAAAGGACTAACTCGAGCTAGAAGAAATCTAAATGAGCATTCTCCGGAAGTAGGGGAGGACTCACCAATCAACCAAATACGATAGATCTTCGACGGTGTGCCTACTGATGATCTCTAACTCCTATCTTTGCATTATGTAAAGATGCAAGTCCAAATAGACCTCAGTACATGGAATGTACTGGTATGTAAAACAACTGAGTAAAACAAATATAGGTAGAATATCCATAACTCAAGAATGCTCAATCAAGAGGTCAAACTGTAAGGGCCTTAATTTTCTTTTCAAGCTTATTTATGTTGTTTAAGGTCGTCATGGGCCCCTTACGTAAAACCAAGTTCGAAAGGACTTCCATTGGCTAAGTTCGATACAATACTGGTAGAAGGGTTAATTTTAAAGAGGTATATCTTTTAGCACACTTGTAACCGAGTTGTCAACGACATGTCAAATGAAATCCCTTTGAGTTAGCTTTCCAATGCACTTGTTTTCACCCCATTTCATGGTCGAATAAAGGAGTTATGACCATTTTTGTGAGACTCTCCTGTGCAGTGTTGCCTTGGACGGGCCGCTTGGATGGCTTGGGGCTGGAAAGGGCCATTCTTTGCCTAAGGAATTGGAATTCCTTTTTGAGTTAGCTTCACAAAGCACTTCATTTCACCTTATTTCGAGGTCGAATGAAGGAGTTTTGGTCATTTTCGTGAGACCCTCTTGTGCAGTGGTGTCAGAGGACAGCTTGACGGGCAGTGATGCCTTTGACGGGCCGTTTGGGTCAGCTGGTACTGGAAAACACCATTCTTGGCCTACAGAATGTGACACCGCCAGTGACACGGGCTGTGTGGCTTGCCACTGACCGTGTGGAGGGTCGTGTAGTGTGCAAATGAGACAAGGTTGACATAAAAGGGAGTTTTGTGGCTAAGTGTTCTGCAAAGACCATTTTCACAGGCCTTGGCATGCTTGAGAAGCTATCTGTCCACGCGTGGAGCCTCCTGCTCCCATTTTTCGCATCTAGTATGGTTGGACGGACCACTACATGGTCCGTGTAACACCACGGTCTGTGAAAGTGGTCGTCAAAGTGAAGTCGACGTTAATTTTTCTCATGTGTTCCACTTCCAATTTTGAGGCTAAGTCTTGTTCCATGGGCACTACACATGACCTGTGGAGTGCCACACAGCCATTCAAACCTCCAGCGAGGGCACACTTTGTCAAAAGTTCCATCCAATCACTAATGGTGTTTTCGTAAATTTTAATTACTCTAGTGACCTTTTTGGACTTTCAGTGCTATGTTAACCTCACCAAAAGACCTAAAACCTATTCCAAAGGATAAAACTCATTACCTTCATCTCAAATACACTCTCAATTCTCTCAAGAGCCTCCATCAAGACCCCAATACAAATTCAAGGAAACTCAAGAGCAAGCTTTGGATTCCAAGACCCACTTCCAAACATCAAGCCTTTCACAAATCAATTTCAAGAAACTCAAATTCTTAGTACGTGGGTTGATCCTTGATTCCTTCCGGTCAAGGAGACCCAAAATTATTTTTAAAAAAACGTACATGAATTTTGCTTACTTTAATCTGGGGTTTTGAATATTATGCTTCCTAAAATTTTATTGATGCATGGGTAGTGTATATTTGATGATTTAATGTGATTTAAACCATTATATGAAGATTTATTTTGGATTTATGAAATTACAAGTATGCATGCCCCTTTTATAAAAGCTTGTTTATGCATGGGTGAACTTATGTTGGATTTATATATGGATTTAATGGTGTATTTACTTCAATTTCACCTTATATTATTGATTTTAGATGTAATCCTAATTACCCATGTCATTCTCTTATTATTCATAGCATATGCATTCATGTACATGAATTATTATGGGAATTATGTTAAGGGTTAAGCCCAATTATGTTGTATGATATGATTTTGATAAGATATTGGTTATGACAATATTGTGATCATATATATGTCTATTGATTAAGGCTCTTTGAGCATTTTGGGTGCTTGCACCATTTTGTATATGAATGGACTATTCGTATGCATGAGCATTATAACTATGAAATTATGATTTTGGCATTTGAGCCTAAGTATGAATTATCATGAATGGTGTTTGTCCTTTAAGCCCAATTGTGCATTGAAATGATTTGGGAAATGACTATTGCCTCTTTGAAAGTATGTATATGTATATTATAAGTACTCTTGTGGGATGACGACTTAGCACCGATGAATTGAGGGGGTGCTCTCTATCCTTGAACTATGTTCCTAGCATAGGGTCCTTTTTCGAAATGGGATGTGTTCCCATAAGGGAAGATGCCTCCGAAATGGGATGTATTCTCGTAAGGAGATGAAATGATTTGATTTGATTTGTGATTTGTGGAAATCCTATCCGAAATAGAATGTGTTTCCGTAAGGGAGGTTGCTTCATACGAAATGGGATGTGTTCCCATAAGGTGAAGTATGGTTTATCTTTGGCAAGTAGACCACCTCTTTATTGGTGAGGGGTGTTCGTCGAGATTCCAAGCAATAGCTCGCTTGGTCTTACTCATGTCGATTAAGGTCACATCCCCACTATAAATATAAGCAGTATTTGTATTTCATGCATCATGAATTTCATGGCATCTTGTTATATTTATGTTCCTTGTTATATCTCTTTCAATAATATGTGCCCTTGCCATCTAACATTGATATGAAGGTTTTGGTAAGTTACATGCATTACACCCCGTATACTTAGTACATTTAAACGTACTAATGCATACTCTTGCTTACATGATTTTACCATGTAGGGACCGAGGACCTTGATCATCCACCGTTCAACGCTTAGCGTGGATTCTGATTTTTCTTGTAGTGGTGAGTCTATCTTTCAAGGATGAACCACCATTTATCTATCTATGTTACCTCTTTCATCTTTGCACTTGAGGATGAGCCCAGGGTATGTCTTGGCCCACGACCCATCTATTTAGAGGTATTGTTGGACACCTTGTAAACCTCTTTACGATATATGCTATGAGTTGTGGTTAAGTGTATGTTATGTATTTGGTTATCTTTTAGTACTGATGTGTGACTTGAATCTTATGTTGATGAAAAGATCCTAAGTCCCGAATTGCCCTCATATAATGAGTCCTACTTTCCCGTCCTTTAGAGCTATATGTTGATTGTTAATTACTCTTCTGAACTGATGATGCGAGTTTTGGTATCTTGAGGCTTGTTTGGGAACTCTCGGGTTCCCACACGTCATGTCACATCTAGGCCCTAGTTTTGGGTCGTGACAAAGATGGAATTAGAGCCCTAGGTTTGTAATGATCCTCGAAGTCCAACATGCTGCATCAAGTAGAGTCCCAATCATGGGTGTGAAGTTCACCACGCCTATGAGTGGGAGGCTACAATGACATTCTAGGAATTATCTCACTTCTTCATGTTTTATGTCGTGCTATGAATAGTTAGTTTAGATTCTTGATCTTGATGGCAACCTTACTCTATTACAGAAGATGTCTAGTGGTAAACCTGCCAGAGCAGCCCCGGCTTATGAGAGTCAACCCCTACAAGGGCCTATGGATGAGCCTATCTCTAATGGTGAGTTTGCGACGACCTTTACCATGCTGGCCCAGGTGGTAACTATTCAAACTGGGCAGGCGAACATTCTTCGGGATCCCACTCTAGCTTCGAGAGTGAGGGATTTCACCCGAATAAACCCTCCAGAGATCTTTGGGTCTAAGGCTGACGAGGATGCTCAGGAGTTCATTGATGAGCTCACCAAGGTGTTGAATGATATGGGTGTCACTTCTAAGGAAAAAGCAAAGTTGGGTGCATATTAGTTGAAGGATGTAGCGCAGGTGTGGTATACGCGGTGGTCTATGGAGAGGGTTTGTGGTGATGCTGTTAATTGGAAAGCGTTCAAGCTTGCTTTTCTGGATCGTTTCTTCCAACTTGAGCTGGGAATCTAAGATGATTGAGTTTATCAACCTCAGGTAGGGTAATATGAGTGTGGGGGATTATTCTGTCAAGTTCACTAAGCTCTCCAAGTATGCTCTGACACTTGTGGTTGATCCTCGTGCAAGAATGGACAAGTTCGTCTCCGGTGGTTCTGACTTGCTTGTACAAGAATGTCGTACTGGCATGCTAAATGGGACATGGCCATCTCTAGACTTATGGTGTATGCTGAACAGATTCACGGAGAGAAACTCAAGGAGAGGAGAGTTCATGATGCTAAGAGGGCCCGTGTTGATGGTGGGTTCTCCGGCTTCCTGTGTGGTGGTTTTGGTCGCTTCCAACAGGCCTAGGTTTCAATGCTCGAGTGGCTAATGCAAGTGCGCCTCCTCCAAAGACACCGGTTAGTGGTGGACCAGGGTATCCTCCGTGTCTTAAGTGTAGGAAGCATCACATAGGTGATTGTTAGAAGAGTCTGGGCGCCTGCTATGGATGTGGTGACAGGGGTCATAAGATTGTTGATGTCCTAGAGCTTCTTAGGAGGAGTAAGGTCAGGTGGCTCGGGGTGCTCCTGGCCAAGCAAGAGCTCCTCAAGGAGATGCCCCAAGGAACAATAGGTTTTATGCTCTTCATGCTCTTAGGGAGGTGGAGGAGACCCCAGATGTTGCTACTGATATGGTGAAAGTCTTTGAATTTGATACTTTTGTTTTGCTTGGCCCAGGTACGAATTCTGGCTTTTGTGATACCTTTGTTGGCTGTTACGTCTGGTTTGAATCCCGAGATCTTGAGGGACCCCTTTTCGATTATTACTTCCATGGGTGAATCTATTGTTGCACGTAGAGTTATTGTGGTTATCCTGTTTTGGTGTTACATAAAGTCTTCCCGTGTGATCTTGTGGAACTTGAGATGTTTGACTTTGATAGGATTCTTGGGGTAGATTTGGTTGCCGAGGAGAATATAGGGGTATTTCCCCAAGGGGGAGATGGTGTGCTTCAGTATCAAGGTCGGTTATGTGTTTTGGACGTGGGGTAGTTTGAGTGACATGAAATGACTTCTATAGGACTGGATTTAGTATTGGAGGCTATGGAAAGAATGAAATTGATCAAGAAAGGTTGGAGGTGGTTCGAGGTCATCAAAAGTTTTATCCGGAGGATAGAAGGGGGCATCTTGAGTGTCGGGTTGGAGAATGGGTATATGTGAAGGTCTCTCCGATGGAGGATGTGGCTTCGGTTATGGTACCTTAGGGGAGGGCGTAGTTGGGCATGATAAAGCGATATCCATATATTTTCACTCCACTCAAGCCTAAGGCGCTAGGTTCTTCCTTCTCCAAGTGGTTCTAATCCTTTCAATTCTTGAGTCTCATGGCATGACATGCTTACATATGCACTAAAATGGTTTTGATGAAGATTTAAATGATTTGAATACATATTGATATAACTTTTAATGACTTAATCATTTAAATAATATGAATATGTTTTTACTTAATGATATAAGTTTGAATGGCGAATTGTGCATTGTACCTTGTGTTTGGAAGTTTCATGTTCTAATTTAAGCCTTTCAAGCCTTGTCCTTCCACATCCAAGGACGAATGTCCCCAAGGGTGAGATGATGTAAGGACCCGAATGTTTTTTCAAGCTTATTTATGTTGTTTAAGGTCGTCATAGGCCCCCTACGTCAAGCAAAGTTCGAAGGGACTTCCGTTGGCTAAGTTCCACACAAGTATCGGTAGAAGGGTCAATTTTAAAGGGGAATATCTGTTAGCACAGTTGGAACTGGGTGGTCCACGATATGTCAAATGAAATCCCTTTGAGTTAGCTTTCCAATGCACTTGGTTTTACCTCATTCCTAGGCCGGATGAAGGAGTTATGACCGTTTTCATGAGACCCTCCTGTGCAGTGATGTCACATGGATAGTTTGATAGGAAGTGTTGCCTTTTATGGGCCATTTAGATGATTTGGGGCTGGAAAAGGCCACTTTTTACCCAAGGAATGGGAAGCCCTTTGAGTTAGCTTCACAACGCACTTGGTTTCACCTCATTTAGATGTCGGATGAAAGAGTTTTGATCATTTTCGTGAGACCCCCCTGTGCAGTGGTATCAAACGGATAGCTTGACGGGCAATGATGCCTTTGATGGGCCATTTGGGTCAGCTGAGACTTCAAAAGGCCATTTTTGGCCTAACGAATGTGACACGGCTAATGGCACGGGCCGTGTGGCTTGCCACTGGCCGTGTGGAGGGTCGTGAAGTGTGCAAATGAGACAAGGTCGACATGAAGGGGTATTTTGTGGCTAGTGTTATGCCACAGCCATGTTCACGGGCCTTGGCATGCTTGACGAGCCATCTAGCCACGCGTGGAGCCTCTTGTTCCCATATTTCCTATCAAGTATGGTTGGACGGAGACCTTGTAGAGGTATTGTTGGACACCTTGTAGACCTCTTTATGATATATGCTATGAGTTATGGTTAAGTCTATGTTATGTATTTGGTTATCTTTGTGTACTGATATGTGACTTGAACCTTATGTTGGTTTGAAAGATCCTAAGTCCCGAATTTCCCCCATAGAGTGAGTCCTACTTTCCCATCCCTTAGAACTATGTGTTGATTGTTGATTATGCTTCCGAACTAATGATGCGAGTTTTGGTATCTTGAATCTTGTTTGGGAACTCTCGGGTTCCCATACGCCGTCACATCTAGTCCCTAGGTCGGGGTCGTGACACAAACGTCGATATAAAGCAAGAATAAAGAATAGACATTAACCAATCAGTACCAATCCAGTCGAAACCAAATCTATTCCAGTCAAATCAAATCAGAGTACTATCAGTGAAAACCCTATCTGAGAGTTTCTTTTATCCGACAATAATGACTTATGAGCCAGTGATTATACAACAATCTCTTTGATGTTGCCACAGCCATTCAGTACTTGCCAGGGTAAATAACGAATCGAATCCATAATGGATCCAGTCAATCAAGTCCGCTATTCTCTCAAAGACTTCCAATCAAGAGGGAAACTCAATATAATGTAATGGTTCTAATCCTCAACTATGCTCGGCAATGTAGTTAATGAGTGTGAGTGGGATTTACTCTTACTCATTTCAGTGCTCGATACTTCTCCCAAGACTCAATGCTCATAAGACAATCATTCTCAATCAACTACTCATCTGAACGTTTGTCAAACCAAATCACCATATCAACTATTGACTCTTTAGTTACATTCTTTAAGGTTCAGCTCTTGACTCACAAAGACTCTATCATGCATCATTATAACTCTTGGCATTCAGGGAACAAAGTGGTGTTAAAGCATTTAGGGATTCCATAGGCTCTCTAGGCTCAATTCATACTCATGCATGCTCAAATTAAAGAAAGTTTGTAAAAGTAGAAAGAATTCATGCTAGGGTTCATGTAGTATAACAAAATCATCTATTTCAAGTAGTTAACTCATAAAAATAGTAACTAATGCAAGCCCATGTGGAAGTGCATTAAAATTTAAGAAAAACCCTTCAAGAAACATGCATTGGAGACTCAATTCACCTACAATTCTATCAATTCAGGGAATGAGACACATGGAAGAACAAAATCCATGTTTTTTGGTAGCCTTACATACCTAAAAATAGAAGTAACAGTCAACCCCCGGTAGATCCTCACGTTGGAATTGAAACTCTCTCTCTCCACCTTCTGGTGTTCCTCCGGAGAAATCCCTAAGCGTGAAGAATGGTGAAAATATCCTTAGGGTTTTATTTTTGGGCTTTAATTAAGTCCGAAATGTCCAAGTATTAGATTAAAAGGGAATAGGAATAGACAAAAAATACTCCTCTTAAAAATCACCGACAGGATCCACGAGACCCCATCTACGGGTCGTAGAATATTCTACGAACCGTAGATGACATCTCGTAAAAAAGGGGTCCTGAAAATTGAGTTATTGAAATTTTGCACAAAACCTCTTCTACGAGTTGTAACACATTTTATGAGTCTTCTGCTAAATCGCAACTCAAGATACTGAAAAGTTGATATTTGGTCCTCCAATTCACGAGACTAATCTACGGGCCGTGGAGTAATTTATGGGTCGTAAACTATCTTGTATATAGATCTCAGACTTAAAATATTTTACCATGTCATCATGAGTTTTACGAGATCCATTCTACGAGCCGTAGATCTCTCTATGTGCCGTAGATTACTCTCGTAGATTCTCTTTCTGTAGTTTTTTTCAGCTTTTCTCTCAATTTTCTCTGTGTATCTACTCCAGACTAAGTGAAAGGAATTAGGGGATGTTACAAAAAAGTTACCGAAACATTCAAAATTTAAGAGGTACCTCATTAAAATCACCTCTTAGAACTAGTGGAACCATCAGAAATCTAATTTGAGTACCCGAACGAAAAATAATGACCACAGTCAAATCTAAGTCAAACTTTAACTCAAATTCCAACTTCAAATCTAAAATCTATATAGCAACATCAAATTTGTTTCCAACAACTCTCCTGGACTAATTTCCACATTTGGAAACTGATGAAATTGGTGGAATTTTGTTCCAAGACCCAAATCTTTAGATGACTAAAAAATTCAAAATTAGGCAACTTAAGCCTTCAAAACTCAATTCTTTAGAAAAAATACAAATTCTTATAAGATTTATAGGGACCAATTTTCAAAACCAATCAAATATGACTCAGAGTAGCTATTAAGAGTGATAAAATGATAATTTTATCAAAATTGCCAAAAATAACCCTTCAGGGTCATTACATAAGGTATATAAATAACATAGTAATATATTTTCACTGTCTAAAAAAATTTGAATTCAAAAAAAGAAAAATAATTCTAACTTTGATCTATCAAAATTGGGATTATTTATATGGATGTAGTTTTATTGATTTAGTTACAAAATTACAATCACAACTTTAAAATTGATGTATTTTCTTTTTAACTATTTCATCTTTATGAAGGAAGAGTTTAAACTTGACTTCAAACTGTATATTAATAAATAAAAAAATTGATGTTAATTAACTTCAATGTAGAATGAATGTTCTTCAAGGAAGTAGTTGGTACCCAAATCTCTGCTTCTTCCCCTTTCTATGAAACGTGTCGAGTGTGATATTAACTTGTTATACGTGGTGGTACATTATCGAATCGACAAATTATATACTTATATTTTATGATTACACCTACATAATACATTATTTTTAAAGAAAATTTTAAAAGTCTTATAAATGTTTTCATCAAATTTTAAATTTTTAATCTATTTATAGAAGTATAAAATGCTCAAAACGAGAACATTTATCTTATTGATTTTATGTATATAAATGTCTATGACAATTCTTGATAAGACTATAAATGTTACTATCTCTTTCTCATTCTAAGCTAAAATGGTGAATTTTGAAACTTTATTCACAGTAAATTTAGTGACCGAAAGTTTTATAATATGAATCGTTCTAACTTTTTTAGTTTTGAATGAATTTTGACACTTTTTCTCCATTTTGAATATATCGTTGTTTTTATTGTTGTGTATGGTTAATAACCGAACCAAAATAAAATAAAAATCAATAACAACTAAACCAATAAATATAATGACTTGATTTGATTTCGAGAATTTAAAATATGAATAAGTTGGTTTGAGTTTGACTTTGACCAATAACTGATCCAAACAGACTCATGAACACCTTCACCAATGAGAGGGTGTGATTCTTAGAGTTTATGGAGGGTGATCAGGTGTGGCTGAGGATATCGCCTATGAAGGGTGTGAAAAGGTTCAAAAAAAGGGAAAGCTTAGCCCAAGGTTTATTAGTCCACTTGAGAATCTGAGGAAGATAGAAGAGGTTTGCCACCTAGTTTATTAGTTGTTTACCTAGTGTTTCATACTTCCATGCTTCAGTGATACCAATATCATGTGATTTCTTTAGACTTGGTAGAGTTGGGTTCAAATTTGTCTTATGAAGAGGAGCTAATAGCCACTCTAGACAGGTAGGTCCATAAGCTCAGGACAAAGGAGATCACTTCAGTAAAAGCCTAGTAGTAGAATTCACTTGCGGGAGAGGCAACATGGGAGATTGAGGCGTGTCCAATATTCCCATCTTTTTTAGGCTTCAGGTACTTTTCTTTACTTTATGTTTGAGGATAAACATGATTTTTAGTGATGGATGATGAAATGGTCGTGAAGGTCACTTTTAAATTTTTTTAAAAAAATTATCATTTTACCCCTCCAGATTGTTGCTCCGAGTTATGTTTAATCAACTTGATGGGTTGGTTTGGAGTTTTATTATAAAGTTGTGAAATTTTAGAATTTTTTAGTCTTGAAGGCTTAAGTTGTTCAAAAGTAATTTTTGCTACCAACTGGAGCAACAAGTCTCAAAATGCAATTCCGTCAGCTCTGAAATGTGAAATTTTATCTAGAAGTGTCATCGTTTCCTGTTTTGGAGTCATTTTACGAATTTAAGGTCTTAGTTTGAAGTTTGGGTTAAATTGCATCAAGGTTTGACTTTGGTCAACATTGATAATTCAAATGGTCAGATTGAATTTCTAATGATTTCATTGAATTCAGGAGGAGATTTTAGTCCTAGGAAGAGCTTTCATATAATTTTTGAGGGTTTTGAGGACCTTTTTGTCTTTTTGAGTTCTAAGTTAGTTTAGTTGTAACTAATCATATTTAAGGTTAAGGAGACCTTAAGTTTAATTTTTGACAGTTTTATTGAGTCCAAACGTTGAATTTGATAAGGTACTATATATGATTTATGTGTAAGAATTTCTCTACAAATCCCAAGGATCTATTTGGAGTTTCTGCTTGAAGTGTATTTGCTGGTTTTAGGTGTCTTACAGCTGCTCTTACGTGACTGCGGAGTAGCAACCACATTCATCGAGATGGTGATTTCTTCTTATCATGATTGTAACATGTTCATCATATTTGCATAGAGTGTGTGCAATGACCCGGATATCGTATGACGTCATTAGTACTTGAAATTTCATTTCAGACAAAGTTTAGAACAAGTGTTGTCTCAAGGGAGGACCACACGGCCAGTGTGAGATCACACGGCTCATGTGGCCTCCAGTGAGACAATACTTGGCCTTGATTTTGGGATCTTGGCTCTTGGTGTGGTGTTACAAGCTAAGGCATGCTACACTAGCACCCCACATGGGCCGTGTGACACCATACGAATCATGTGGAGGGGTCGTAGGATGACTTGAGCTTGAAACCCCTCCATTTGGGGTTAAGTGAGGTGCCAGGCCCAGTCGCACGAGTCATGTGGCGTGAGACGGGCTGTGAGGCCCTTCGTGAAGCTTCCGGAGTGAAAATATTCTAAGTATGGAATCACCGTCTTGTAACTTTTCCAGTAAAATTTCCTAAGTACGGGGGGATGGGAGCACCACACGAACCATGTGGCTTCACACGACTTGTGAAGTCGACCATGTGGTGAACCTTGTGCGAAAAATTCTAAGTGTTGGTTCAAGGTCGCAACTTCTAGAAATTCGTCTAAGTGTTGCTTTACAAGCAATCCACACGAACCGTGGAGTGCCACACGGGCCGTATGGCCTCAAGTGAAGTGGCTTTCGGGAAATATTTCCTCCGATTCATTAATAGCATTTTCATGAATTTGGTTATTTCTATTGGTCTTTTGGGGACTCCTATTCTATCTAATGACTATCTAAAGACTTAACCATATTTAAAACATTCAAAAATAACTCCTGCTCTTTCAAACTCTCTCAAAAGCTTTTCACAAAGGAACTCTTGGAGGTTCTCAACTTGGGAGCTAGGGAATCCAATTCTTCAAATTCTTTAGGGTTTCTTCATCTTAGTGAAGGTATGTGGGTTTTGATCCTTGGTTACTTATAATCAAGGAGACCCAAACTATTTTCAATGAAATCTACATGAATTTTGTTTACTTTAATTTGGGTTTTAAATATTAGGATTCCTTAAATTCCAATAATGAATGGGTTATGTTTATCTATTGATTTTAAGATGATTTAAGCTTTGAAATATTGGATTTCATTATTTTTATGAATCTATGATTTTGCATAGTCCCTTTAAGGCTTTGACCTAAGCATGTGCGATTTTTATTATAGCTTAAAAGTGGATTTGGTTGTAGTTTAACTTTAATTTCATATTATATTATTGATTTTAGATTGAATCTCAATTACCCATTTCATTCCCATATTTTTCATAACATATGCATTTTATGAGCATGGATTTATGAAATTATGAAGTGGGTCAGCCCCAATTATGTTTTATGATATGATTTGACAAGATATGGGTTATGACAAGGATGTGATCACATACATGTCTAAGATTATGGTTCTTTGAGCAATTTTATGGGTTTTTAAACCATTATGTTTATGGGAGCATCGATTGAGGTTTGAGTCAGAGTGGGCTATTCGGAAAGGTCCATACTCATCTCTCAAGACGGTGCTCCAAAGGAGCTATCCCTATGCATGAAAGTATGTCATGAAGAATGTTTTGGCTTTTTAGTCTATTATGCATGATTATGAAGAATGTGATTTGACCTTTACGCCTAACAATGCATATAAATGATTTGAAGTTCTATGTCTCTTTTACAAGTATGTATATATATGTATTCTAGTAGGATGACAACCTACCACCGATGGATTGGATATCGGCGTGGACTATCCCCAAGGGTCCATACTCCTTTCTTAAACTATGTGCCTAGCATAGGACTATGTTTATGCCCCAAGGGGGAAAGTATGTTAAGGATCTAGCTTTGGCAAGTAGGTCACCTCTTACCGTTGTGGAGGAGACAACGGGTTCCCAGGCATAGCTCACTTGGTCTCATGTCGGTTATGGTCACATCCTCATATATATAAAGTATATCGCATTCATGCATCATGAAATTCATAGCATCTCGTTATATTACATTCCTTGCCTATATATATCTTTCTATATTATGTGCCCTTGCCATCTAACATTAAATGCAGGTTTAGTAAGTCATATGCATTGCATCCGGCATACTTAGTACATTCAAACATAGTAATGCATTAGTACATTCAAACATGCTAATGCATACTCTTGTCTACATGATCTCACCATGTAGGGACCGAAGGCTTTGACCATCCATCATTCGACACTTAGCTCAGATTCCAAGGTTATTTGTAGTGGTGAGTCCTATCCTTTAAAGCATAAACATGAACATCATTCTTATGGTGGCACATAGTTATGGGACTTGAAGATTTATATAAGGACTCTTGGATATAGTTCTCCTCAAACAAGTCCACCCAATACTAAGTCATATTCCACATAATACATAAATCATGTATAAACATAGGTTTTGACATAGTTCATACTTCATTAAAATCATACTTTCATAGTTGTCAAAGTAATCATCATAGCTTTCATGGAAACATCATGTCATAAGAATAGTCTATCTACTTTGCTTTCATCATAGTGTGGGTAGAAATTCCCACCTTAACATCATCATAAGTATTAGGGTTTTCATCACCCTCTTTATCATAGCATCATCATAGATTTCATAATATCATCATTGTCCTAATATTTCATCATCATTAAAAACATGCTTTTCATACTTGAGATCATAGGTATAGAAGTTCATAGCTTTATCATAGGAGACTAGGGATAAGTCTGGGGTCCTGGACATTCAAGTCAAAATCATGAAACTGAGTAAGATTCATAGAGAAAATAAGAAATTGAAATGAAATTATATCATTGACAAAAGAACCCACATCAAGTCATTAAGCTCTAATCATCATACTTGAAATCACATACTTTTAATTGAAAATCATATAGATCATGAAATTCATCATAATTTATGTATAATTAGTCATAATCATCATATAGGAATCATAATCCATGCATTAGGAATCATAACTTAAAAGCCCATAAGAATTCATCATGAAACTTGATAAAAAAGAGATTTTGAATTGAGCTCATGAATGAAACTAATCGATGAATGAACCCTATATACCTCAAGTAGAATCCTTAGAATTCAAGAAGAAAATTTGAAAATCCTTTGTCAAACCTTCAAGCTTTAGATTAAAAAATCCTTAGTCAAACCTTCAAGCTTTAGCTTCAATGGAACCTTTGCCTTAGAGAGAGAAATATTGAGAACCCTTGAGAAAAATTTAGAAATCAAAAAGATTTGAATGACTAAGGAATAAGATCTTATAGAGGTTAGGTTGGTTAAGTCAATTAGGGTACTAGAACAACGTAGTTAGAGCTTAGACAAATTAGAAATGTCAAAAACACCCTTCATTAAAAAACTATAGGAGCCATCCACAAAACCCCTTCTATGGGCCACGGATGCACCTGCGGTCCGTATCTTAGCTCATAGAACTAGGTCTCACAAAAGTTGAGCTACTGAAATTGAAAATTCTAAGTCATGAACATGCAGCACGACTCGTTCCACTTATGGGCAATAAATCCTTCTGTAAGTTGTTTCCACACTTAGACAAATTTTGGATTCCTCAAGGCCTCTACCTACAAGACCAGTTGACGGTTGTGGATCTTTATATAGTCATCCTGGTATCATGTAAGTCAACTTCTAAGAATAATCAAATTTTCCACCTTCACTTGGCACTTTCCATGGATGCACCTATGATCCCGGATGCTTTCGCAGGTCATAGAGTGGCTTGTGAATCAGACCTTCAGCAAAAATCCTAAACTTCCAGTTTTTCAAGCCTATAAACATGAAGGGTGTTACAATATCTCTTCTTTGGGATAGTTCATCAAATGAGATAGAAATACTTTTGAATAGAGTAGGAACATAACCAGCATCATAGCCCAAATGCAAAAATGCAACTTAATCATCATCTTCATAAAATTCTCAAACTTATACATCAAATAACATTCAAAAATAGATTCATGATCATGCATGCATGCAACCTAATATGAGATACATATTTGTGAGAATTTTTAAGGAATAGATCACATTAAGTACCTTAGGAATGAATAGAATTAAAGAGGTAAGATTATCGTTTCATCATGTCCACCTCAGCCTCCCAGGTAGCCCTTTCAACTTCTTGATTCTTTCATAACACTTTGATGGATGCAACCTCTATATTTCTCAACTTCTTCACTTGCTGGTCAAAAATCTCAACCAGTACTTCTTCATAAGTCAGATCTTCCTTAATAGACACATCCTTTAATGGAACAATAGAATTAGGATCACCCAAGCATTTCTTTAGCATGGAAGAACATAAAACACCGTATGAACCATAGCTAATTCCTAGGAAAATCTAATTCATATGCTACTTTGACAATTTCCTTTACCATCTCATAAGGTCCCACATAGCTAGGACTTAATTTGCCTTTCTTACCAAAATGCATCACTCCTTTCATTGGGGAAACGTTCAAATACACCCAATCACCTTCATTAAACTCTAATCCTCTTCTCTTAACATCGGCATATGACATTTGACGACTTTGGGAAGCCTTCAACCTTTCTATTTTGACTTTCACCTTCGCCATGGCATCATGCACCAAATCTGGCCCAATTAAGGACATTTATCCAACTTAAAACCATCCCAACGGTGATCTACATCATCTACCATACAATGCTTCAAATGGAGTCATACCAATACTTGAATGAAAACTATTGTTGTAAGCAAATTCAATAAGAGGTAAGTGATAATCCCAACTTCCTTTGAAATCCAGCACACAAACCTCAACATATTCTCCAACGTTTATTGTCCTTTCGACTTGTCCATCTATTTGAGGATGAACTGCGATATTTAGCTTCACCTTTTTGCCAAGGCCCTTTTGGAATGACTTCCAAAAATAAGAAGTAAATTGAGCACCTTTATCCATATAATGGACAATAGTACCCATGCAATGTTACCAACTCTTGAATATAAACCTTGGCATAATCCTTAGAACCATAAGAATTCTTTAGTAGCAAAAAGTAGGTTGTTTCTGTCATTCTATCCATAACCACCCGTATTGAGTCAAATTTCTTTCTACTCCTTGGCAAACCCATGATGAAATCCATATTCACTATCTCCCATTTCCAAGTCAGTATCTCAATATCTTGATTCAAACCATTGGGTCTTTGATATTCCACCTTCACTTTTTGACAATTTGGACATTCCATAACACGTCTTGCTATGTCTTTCTATATGCCAATCCACCACTACACATCACTCAAATATTTATACATTTTGATGGATCCTGGATGAATAAAATACTTGGAGTTATGAACTTCATCAAGTATCTTCTCCCTTAATCCATCCATATTAGATACAGATAATCGCCGTTGGTAACACAATACTCCATCTCCCCCTTATGAAAAGACTTCTACCTTTTCATTCAACCACTAACTTCTTCAATTCAACCAAGGTAGATTCCATATCTTTCATTACCTTAACCTCTTCCATCAAAGATGATTTTTCCCTATTAGGCACTAACATACCACCATCACTCAAGCTACTTAGCCTCACACCCAAGCAATCCAAATAGTGCAATTCTTTGACCAACTCTTTTGTTTCTACTCGCAATATGTGTCATGCTGCCCATAGACACTCTACTCAACGCATCATCCACAACATTAGCTTTACCAGGGTAATACATTACACATGTCATAATCCTTTACAAGTTCCAACCATCTGCTTAGCCTTAGATTTAAATCCCTTTGGCTAAACATATATTGCAAACTCTTGTAGTTGGTGAATATATCAACATGTACCCCATAGTGGTTATGTCGCCAAATCTTTAATGCAAAAACAATAGCTAAACAACTCAAGATCATATGTCAGATAGTTCTTTTCATGCCCTTTCAATTGCCTTGAGGCAATGACATTTGCATGTTGCATCAATACACATCCCAAATATATATGTGAGGCATCACAATACACAACAAAACCATTCAGACCATCAGGCAATGTTAGAATAGGAGCTGAAGTTAGAAGTTCCTTCAACAATTGAAAACTCTTCTCATATTCATCACATCATTGGAATTTCACTTCTTTTGGGTCAATCTTGTCAAAGGAGAAGCAATAGAGGAAAATCCCTTCACAAACCTTCTATAATATCTGGCCAAACCCAAAACAACTTCTAATATCAGATAAAGATAATGGTCTAGGCCAATTCTTTACCAACTCTGTTTTCTTTGAATCAACTATGATACCATCACCCTATATAATGTGACCAAAAAAAGCCACCTCTCTAAGCCAAAACTCACACTTGCCAAACTTAGCAAAGAGTTGTCTATCCCTCACCATTTGCAACACAATCCTTAATTGGTCTTCATGGTCCTTCACATCCCGCAAGCACACTAATATATTATCTATGAACACCACCATAAATATGTCCAAGTGTGG
The DNA here is from genome assembly GCA_026153255.1 of Solanum medicagineum. Taxonomy (NCBI): domain Eukaryota; kingdom Viridiplantae; phylum Streptophyta; class Magnoliopsida; order Solanales; family Solanaceae; genus Solanum; species Solanum medicagineum. The sequence continues at coordinate 6,721 of JAPFFP010058721.1, read as the reverse complement.
TTTGAAAATCCTTTTCATCAAATCCATAAAAGCAGCTGGAGCATTTGTTAGTACAAATGATATAACCCAAAATTTTAAAATGACCATACCGAGTTCTAAATGTCATATTTATGATATCATCTTCCTTAACCCTCAATTGGTGATATTCGGACACAAAGATCGATCTTAGAAAAGTAATTTGCACCTGTAGTTGATCAAATAGGTCATTGATCCTTGGTAATAGGTACTTGTTTCTTATGGTCACTTTATTCAATTGCCTACAATCCACACACATACGAAGTGAACTATCCTTCTTCCTTACAAAAACTATGAGAGAACCCTATGGTGACATACTAGGCCTTATGAACCATTTATCAAGCAAATCCTTTAATTGTTATTTCATTGTTCTTTCAATTCTGTGTGGGGCATTCGATGTAGAGGTATAGAAATAGACTGGGTGACGGTAAAAATTAAGCTCAATTCCCAAATCAATTTCCCTCATGGGAGGAATACCAGGTAAGTCAGTGTGAAAGATATTGGGGAAATCATTTCCTATTGGGGCTGAATCAAGAGTAGGGACGTGAGACTCAACATCCATGACTCAGACAACATGATATAGACAACCCTTGGAAATCATTTTTATGGCTTTCACATAAGATACAAACTTCCTTTCGAACCATGTAACTCTAGGGGATTTATCCTAGCAAAATCTCTTATCCTTAAAGCCAAAGTAGGATTCAACGGCTTGAGCCAACATGGTGATTACGACTCTAAACTCATCATTAGAAACTTGGTCCGCTGGAGGGACTTGATGAACTTGGGGAGTTGGAGGAGCTTGGTTTGCATTAACATCATTTCCCCTTGGTAATGGAGCATGTCGTGGAGCCATTTCTGAAAACACTAAGGGACAAGTGTTAAGATATGAAAGCTTTGAAGGCACAACACAGAATACAAAGAAATGAAGTTTTCCTAAAATGTCGCATAGTCTTCTATTCTTGGGTGTGGCGCGCTTCACACCAATGAACTAGAATCTACTTGACGCGATATGTTGAACTCCCTAGGATGCTTGCAAACCTTGCACTCTGATACCATTTTTTTCATGATCTGGACACAGGGCGTAGCTATAATGAATGTAACACTCAAATGCATCCTATCCAAACCTCATGGTCATATCATAAGCATTAATAAGGTAAAATACGCATACATAAGAGAATAAGCAAGTGAAAGTACATAAAGTGAAAAATGTTATAGTTTCTGTAGGGGAATATACATCAATCCATTAAGTTCAATTCATGCCTCTACATCATAGATCTTGTTGGGGACTAGCATATAGCTTAGAAGCTCATCCTTAAGACATACATCATAAGAATAAAAGTGATAAAGTATCAACATAAAGGAAACACATCGGCTTGTTCCCGAAGCATAGGAACTCACTAGCAAGTCTTCAAGCTCAAGATCCAAATCTAGCCATGAAAAGGATAGTCGCCTTATCAGCCGCCCCTACATGCTTGGAGCATGTAAGCAAAAAAATATGTGTTAATACATATAATATATTAAGTAATAGGTATGCCATGAATCAGCGGACATCATAATAATATCAATATGCATAATTGTAATCAATAGAATAAAGACACAATATGTATGAGCATTCAAGTTTAAAATCATTTGAAGAAACATCATCAAATATCTTCATAACTTTACATCATATATGTGAGAATAAAACCGTAAAACTGACATATAAGACCATGCAAACTATTACATAGAATCTTTATGTTCACTCTACATCAAGCTAAGAGGAGTCTACTTTCCCAAGGTAAACTTAGTCCTCACCATATAGTCTCTATCCTAGCACAATGAGGACCACCATCGACCCCACCTTTTAGACTCTATCCTAGCACGATGAGAGTCCATCATTAAGCTAATTGGATCCAATAACATACCTTTAAGGCATAAACATGAACATCATTCTTATGGTGGCACATAGTTATCGAACTTGAGGAATTATATAAGGACCCTTGGAGATAGTCACCCTCACACAAGTTCACTTGGTACTAAGTCATAACCCATGGAATACATAAATAATGTATATGCATAGCTTTTAATATAGTTCGTACTTCATTAAAATCATACTTTCATAGCTTTCAAAATAATAATCATAGATATTCATACCCTATAGTGTCAGATATATGCCCATGTAGGGGTCAAGTGTATGAATGAGCTACTCATGTGATGTTATCATGTCTTTGCAAGTTATTCATGTTATGAATAAAGCTATGATTATTTCAAGTATTCCGCGGGATTAGACTTAGCACCGATTGAGGCTTAAGGTGGAGCCCCAAATCAAGGGGGTCCTTACATAAAGTGTTAGTTTCTTAACTATATGCCACCATAGGATTACATTATTTTCCTAAATGAGCTTTACTAGTGGATCCATCTAGTACAAGTTACCCATAATGTGGGGTCAAGTATGGTTTACCTTGGCAAGTGAACCACACTTTCTCTGGTGGGGAGACATGTATCGGGATTCCAAGTAGTAGCTAGCTTGGTCTTATATATCGGTTAAGGTCTCCTCCCACATATATATGCTATGTTATGCAAGTTGATTATCTACATGCATGTCTTAACATAAGCATTGATCATACATGTCCTATTGAGATTATACCTATTGATTATGATTATTTATCTTGAATATTATGGCTTGTACCTTTGTTGCATTGCACCCAGCATACTTAGTACATTCCAAGCACTAACACATATTCTATGCCTATATGATATCACCATGTAGGGAACGGAGCTCCTATTGGTCCTCCTCCTCCATGTGGCTAGCCGGATCACTTGAAGTTAGCTTTGGGTAAGTCCTCAAATCCGGGGACAATATTTATCTTACTTCGATGCTTTTGTTATGACTCGTCTAATATTTTGGATACTTATCTTTGAGGGTGCACCCGGGAGATGTCTTGGCCCCTGCTCCATCTAAAGTAAAGGTGGTATTAGATATGGATAGCATGTATTGAGCTTGACTCATTTTTGTTACTACATTATTATGAAAGACTTTCCTTAGTCCCTTATTTCCCACTATGCTCTTTTATGTTGATAATGAGATGGAAGTCCCAAGTCCCGTTTCCCTTAGACTCCATTGTTACTTGTTGTTGTCTTATTTTTTCTTCCGCAACCAAGGATGTGTGCATGATATGCTAAGAGGCTTATTTGAGATTCCTTTGATTTCCTAACACCGTGTCACATCTAAGCCCTAGGCTCGGGTCATGAAAAACTTGGTATCAGAGCACTAGGTTGTTAATAGTCTTTAAAAATCCAACACATTGCATCAAGGAGAGTCTTGTTCATTGTTGTGAAGTGTACCACAACTATGAATAGGAGGCTTTGAGGTTTTTCAGGAAATGGTTCACTTGTTCATGATCTGTGTCGTGCTTTGGTTTAGATAAGGTTTCCTTCCCTAACGGGAGCTCTTATGCTCTTTTAGATCAGGCCGCTACTAAGGGGAAGGCCAAGGAGGGCTGGTACACCCAAGGATGGTTTAGCTTATCCGACTCCCCAAGAAGGAGGGGATGCATATGTCGAATTTTGGATGTCATTACCATGTTGGCATATGTCATGACTACTCAATTGAACCAAGGAGCCCAAGCTTCTCATGCTCCTACACCGGCCTCAAGGGTGAGGGATTTTACAAGGATGAACCCTTTGGAGTTTCATGGTGTTCCAAAATGGAGGAAGATCACCAAGAGTTCATTGATGAGGTATATAAGGTGCTTGCTATTATGGGGATGAGTTCGAAGGAGAAGGCGGAACTTACGGCCTACCAACTCAAGGGTGTTGCATAAATTTGGTTCACTTAATGGAAGCCAGAGAGAGGGAACAATGATCCCATCCCATGGGAGGAGTTCAAGGGTGCCTTCCTCTATCAATTATTCCCTATTGAATTGAGAGAGGCAAAGATGATGGTATTTGTGAGTCTCAAACAAGGCTTCATGAGTGTGAGGGAGTATGCCCTCAGAATCAACATGCTCTTCAAGTATGCTCCTCACTTGGATGCCGATCCTAGGGCAAGAATGAACAAGTTGGTGTTGGGGATGTCCGACTTGGTGAATGAAGAATGTTGCACCGCCATGCTTTGCGTGACATGGACTTATCTCCACTCATGACCTACACAAAATAATCTTAAGGGGAGAATCTTAGGAAGATGAGATGTGGGGAGTCCAATAGGGCTCGATTTCATGGTGGTTTTCAAGGTGCTAAGGGTGGTTATTTCCAACAACGTCACAAATTCAAAGGTTGAGGGTCCTCCAATGTTCCAAACAAAAGGTTTTTCAATGGGGTGTCCAACCCAAGGTTTAAAGGTGGCAATGGTGGGATAACTCTCCGAAGCTGCCAAAGATATGGAACAAAACATGGTAGCCCATGCTTGAAGGATTCTAATGCTTGTTATGCATGTGGGATGGTAAGGCACAAGATTATTGATTACCCCTATGCTCAAAACAAGGTTAAGGAGGGTCGTCCTCAAGGCCAAGGTGCTCATAGGGTCCAAAGGCAAAGGGAGCCAATAAGGGGGTGCTCTACGACATAATTAGTTTTATACTCTCCAAGGAAGACAAGGAGTGGATGAGGTGCTTGATTTTATTGCCAGTATATTAAAGGTTTTTTATTATGATGTGTATGCTTTATTAGATACGGGTTCCATCTTTCCATCATTACTCCTTTTGTTGCTAATAAGCTACATGTGTGCTTCGAATCATGGTGTGAACCCTATAAGGTGTCTACCCCCGTTGGTGAGTCCATTATTGTTAGAAAAGTCTATAGGGGTTGTCCCTTGTCTGCATAAATTCTTGCCTTATGATTTTGTTAAATTTGTTGAACTCGGCATGGTGAATTTTGACATTATTCTTAGGATGGCTTAGTTACATGCCTATCATACTTCCATTGCTTGTAGAACTCATAAAGTTAGGTTCCAAATTCCTAATGAGTCCATCTTTGAGTGGGAAGGTTATATCTTGGTGGTTAAGGGTAGGTTCGTCTCTAGTCTTAAGGCCCAGAAATTCATTTCTAAGGGTTGCATTTACCATCTTGTGAGGGTCGGGGATGCTGAGTCTAAAGTCCTTCCTAGAGTTGGTTCCGATGGTCAATGAATTTCTTGATGTCTTTCCTGATGAGCTTCCTCGTGTTCCTCCCAAAAGGGAAATCGATATTGGTATAGACCTCCTCTCCGACACACAACCTATTTCCATCCCCCCTTACTGTATGGCCTCGACGGAGTTAAAGGAGTTAAAGGACCAATTGAAGGATTTATTAGAGAAGGGTTTCATAAGGCCTAGCAAGTCACCTTAGGGTGCACTGCTGTTGTTTGTAAGAAAGACAGATGGTTCACTTCGAATGTACATCGACTATAAGGAAGTCAATAAGGTCACTATAAAGAACAAGTACCCTCTATCAAGGATAGATGACCTATTTGATCAACTACAAGGAGCTAGTCACTTTTCTAAGATTGATCTTCGATCCAGGTACCACCAAGTGAGGGTAAGGGGTTGTGTTATTTCTAAAATGGCTTTTTAAACTAGGTATGGCATTTTGAATTTGTAGTGATGTCCTTTGGTTTGACTAATGCACAGAAGATATTTATGGATCTCATGAATAGGGTCCTTAAATCCTACCTTGACTTGTTTGTGTTAATGTTCATAAATGACATATTGATTTATTCCTGAGGTGAAGAAAAACATGTGAATCATTTGAGAGTGGTGTTGCCAAATTTTAGGGATAAGAGGTTGTTTAAATTTGAATGTGAATTTTGGTTGAAAGAGGTTGCATTCCTAGGGAATGTGGTGTCGGGAGATGGAATTAAAGTGGACCTTAAGAAGATGGAAGTGATAAGGAATTGGCCTAGCTCTTGACTTTGATGGATATTAGGAGTTTCTTGGGTTTTGTGGGGGTACTATCGGAGGTTTGTCAATGATTTCTCTTCAATTGCTTCCCTTATAACAAAATTGACACAAAAGAAGGCAAAATTTGTTTGGACCGATGAATGTGAAAGAAATTTTCAAATTTTGAAAGACAAGCTTATCTCCGTTCCTATTTTGGCTTTATCAGAAGGGCTAGAAGGGTTTGCGGTTTATTATAATGCGTAAAGGGTTGTTTTGGGGTGTGTGTTGATGCAAAACAACAAGTTTATAGCATATGTTTCTCGGCAACTAAAGTTGAATAAGCGTAATTATCTCACCCATGATCTTGAATCAGCAATCGTGGTCTTTGCTTTGAAAATATGGCGTCATTATTTGTATGGGGTTCATGTAGATGCATTTACCAATCACAAGTGTCTCCAATATGTGTTCACATGAAGGGATCTTAATTTGAGACAAATAAGGTGGTTAGAGAGATATATGGCAAAGAATGAATTGATAAAGGTGTGGAGTTTAACTGAGATAAAATAGAGTCAAAAGGGAACTCCTTCAGGATTAGAACATGAGTGGGCACTATCATCTCGACAAAGATAATGTTGTAGCTGATGCTCTAAGTAGAGTGTCCATGGAGAGTGTAGCTTATAATTGATGATGGCAATAAGGGGGTGGCTAGAAAGTTCATCGGTTGGCTAGGTTGGGAGTTAGGTTGAATGAAGTTGAAAATGGAGGTGTGGTGGTTATTGTTGGTTCCAGATCTTCTTTGATTGAAGAGTTTAATTCCAAACAAGACTTGACCCCGCCTTACTAGAATTGAAAGCTTTGGTGAAGGATGGTAA